>QEPC01002360.1:358010-396006 GCA_003113815.1 Sphenodon punctatus
ACCCTTTGCTTTCTATCTTTTAACCAGTTTCTGATCCATAGTAAGACACTACCTCCTATCCCATGACTTTTTAATTTTCTCAAGAGTCTCTCATGAGGGACCTTATCAAATGCTTTCTGGAAATCCAGGTACACTATATCGACTGGGTCTCCCTTGTCCACATGCTTATTTACACCCTCAAAGAATTCCCACAGGTTAGTGAGGCATGACTTACCTTTACTAAATCCGTGTTGACTCTTCCCCATTAAGCCATGTTTGTCAACATGCCCAGTGATTCTGTCCTTAATGATAGTTTCCACCATTTAGCCCGGTGCAGACGTCAAGCTTACTGGTCTGTAGTTTCCAGGATCACCTCTGGATCCCTTTATAAATATCGGGGTTACATTTGCCACCCTCCAGTCCTCGGGTACAGTGGCAGTTTTTAGTGACAGGCTACAAATCACTAACTGTAGGTCTGCGATTCCTTCAGAACTCAGCGACCCGACTTTCTCTGCAATCTATATCTGGATACTCTACAGTGGATCCCACAGGATCAGAAACCTATAGCTGGCTCTAGCGGCCCCGAGGGGACTAAGACAAGTTCTATGGCAAACAGAATATGGGTCAGCCAGAAATAACCCATGGGCACGAGCAGGAAAACCAAGGTAAGGAGAAAATCCTGGTACCATGCGTGCAGGCTCAGGAGAGAGATGCATGCGGGTGAAGGTGGGGGCGTGCAGGGACATGGAGCAATGTCCTGGGATCGTCCTTATCAAGGTCAGAAGGCAAGGCCACTCTTCCTGACCTCGAGAGAGGCAGTTGTTTCAATAGCCCATGGTAAACTATTGCGTGCAAGTCATGGGTGTTATCAGGACCCCAAAGTGCAGCTATCGCAGGATCCAAATCAGTATGTTGCAAGAAATAAAGGCACGGGGTATGAATCAGCTTGGATCCTCCTCCTATTGGCATTCACGGCAACCACCCCTCCAGCTAGGCCTGCAATGGGTTGGCCCTAGGGTGGCTGGCCACTGACGCATCCCCAGAATACAGGACATGGGGGAGGATTAAAAACACAGCTGGCTCAGGGCTCCTCCCCCCACCAGAGCTGAGCAACAAGCACTGGGCAAAGAGGGGGGGGGGGGGGAGGATGCAATGGTACCAGCAAAATCCCAGCCAAGGGGACATATATTTTATTTAAAAATCCACCTGGATGGGGTTGGGCAGATCAAACAAGTGGTCACGTCCTGGAAAATCCAGCTGCTATGGTAACCCTAGCACCCCCCGCCCCCTCAGCCCCCCCCAGTGCTGGCTCACCTCCTGTGGCGACAGGCCCCACTTTGGCCAAGCTAAGCAAGTGCAGGATCCCACTTGGGGTAAGAAGAGAGAGACCCAGAGGAGAAGTAGACTAAGAGACTGTGAAATGGTCAGAGAACGCAAAGAGTCTCAAAGTGTGGGATCTGCTCGATCAGCATCCTAACCAAAGAACCATGAAAGCCCTGGCCAGTCCAGACAGTTGAGTAGCTGTTCCCGACACAGCCACATACGCTTAAGAAACATCATGATGACAAACATCCTGATTTGCCAGACAAACCATCCTGAAACCAGGGGGGCCAATTTGCACCCGTGACAGCTGGAAACTACCAAAGAACTTTGATCGGCATCCGGACACCCACAGACATTTTGGTCTTGATGGAGGCCAATCCCAGGGTCAGGCAAGAACAATCTGCCCAAGATGAAGATGCTGATGTGCACAGAGACCACCCTTCCAGAAAGACCCTTCTGTTGTGCTAAGCGCCATCTGTGACGTCATCGTGACGTGACATCTCGCGATTGCGGAAACATCACCTCAGAACGGTATATAAAGACAGGCACAACCAAGATGTCTTTGGCACAGAGCTAGATTCCACTAGCCACATCGGCAGTGAGTTTTGGGCTTTGTGTCCCGTCCATCTCAACGATCTCAAGGAACAGAGCTCTGCTCTCCGGCATCACCATGGGCCCTCTCCTGACTTTCCCGGAACCAGCCTACATACTCCAGAATCCGGCCAGCCTAGGATGTGCAAGATTATCTTTATCTGGAACTACTGTACGATAACGTGCGTGTAGCTGTAAAACTGCCAAGAACAGAAACCAAGGCGTGTCGTTCTAGTAATAAAATCTGTTTCGTATCAGATTAAGTTGTGTTTTATGACGATCAGCGACCCCATAGCAATATTGGAGTAGGGGAAAGGGATGCAACAGTATCGGCAAAATCCCAGCCAGGGGGGCTTTTATTTTTTAAATCCAGTTGGATGCGGTTGGGCAGATTAAAAAAAGTGGTCACAAACATTACAAAATATATATATATATATATATATATATATATATATATATATATATATATATATAAAAAAGTGGTCACATCCTGGAAAATCCAGAAGCTATGGTAGCCCTAGCACTCCCTGCCGCCACCCCTCTCCGCCCCAGTGCTGGGAACGCCGGCTCATCTCCGAGTCCTACATGCTGCTCACGGCACTGTCCCCGCCCAGACGTTATGCTCTCGTGACTTCAGCAGGGGTGTGGTATAAAATACAGGGCTGTCTGGTATAAAATAGGGCCAGTGGCCATCCTAGCTGGCCCCCTGGGGTGGGCAAGAGCTCTCAGGATCAGGCCCATTTCCCTGCCCGCTGCTGGATTAGCCACTTTCAGATGCTTGGTCCCCATCACCAAATGTTTATTTACAGCAGGAGCAGGAGCCGCTTCCCTCCCAAGGGCCACTTTGAAAATTAATACACATGCTCGGAGGGCGGCATAGAAGTTGAGGGCAGGGGACTTAAGGGGAGCATTCAAGAAAAGGAGGCCTCCCCACCCGAGTCAGGATCCAGCCTGGGGAAATATCTGGCGGGCGCATTTCAACTTGACAGCGGCCTCCGCGCCACCGTCACGTTTGAAACGCCCCGGAGGCTGCTTTTGCAGGAGACACTAGTTGTGGAATTGTAATTTGCTCCCGCAAGTTAATTGCACATGCGAGTGCGCTATCTGTGTTTGTCCCACCAGTTGCCCCTTGAGCGCGCGCACATTACTGGCTTCCAAAATCCTACGCTTACCGTGACGGGGGTTATGGTTGCACAAAATTGGGAACGTGGGACTGTCTGTCGGTATTACAATTGCAGGACAGCAGGTGTGGAAGCCAAGAAGCCATGGTTCATTCCCAACTAGTTAATTTCAGACAACTTGTTAAGATCCCCTTGCCTCGTTAATTTCACCCAGCTCCGACACCAGCTTGTTAATTTCAATCCGCTGCCGGCTTGTGGATTCCAACCCTGCTCCGAGGTCAGTCGGGCAACGATTAACGTCCTTAACGTAAAAACATGCTAAGAAAAAACAATGGCGGGAGATGCGTCTCGTGAGAAGGGTGCCCAGAAAATAAAGTAGGGGGATTTGAAAATCGCGGGAAGAAGAAAATCACGGGAGAGCAGAGATGGGAGCACACACACAAGAATAGGGGCAGATCCGGCAATGGGAGCTAGGGAATACAAAAACTAGTAAGATTGCATGAACTCCGTGCTTCGGCTGGGCGTCATCCCAAGCTGCCAAATTACGCTCTGACCGCCCCCCTAGCAGGATCATCGTTTCCCTGCCCTCCGTGGTGCGTTACTCCTGGCTCTAGATTGCTGTGATGAAGAGCAGAACTCCGCCCGGCGGTACAAAGATGTGAATTATCAGGACGCCCTCCTCGTCCCAACAGGAACACGTCTGAAAATATAGGTTGCAGGGCTTGTATTGGTGCCCAGTGCAGGCCCCGCAACACGCATTTTCCACACGCGTGCCTTAAAACATTGCCAGGTGGCAACTGTGCTCCCAGCCGGGCAAGGTTTCTTGCAGATAAAGACATCACACCTCCCCGTTCCTGCTCCGAATCTGTGGGCAATTGCTGCAAGCAAACGGCTTGCTGGGGACGAGGAGGAGGGGAAACCTCATGGGCTAAAAATAAACTAGAGCCCGATGCCCTCCTCCCGGCTTTTCATCACTGCTTGACGCTGCGCCAAGGCTATTTCAGTAGCATGCAGCGATCCGGCTTCCGGCTGCTGAGCGCGTATAATAAACAGCCCAGATAATAACAGTCTTGTTGGCGGGGGAGCTTCTCCTCCCCTCAAGGAAGTTTCCTTGCTCCCGAGAAGTTTCTGACACGGGGCAGCGAGCAATAATACGGTCTTGTTCCACAGTGACAATGCACATGGGCATGTTCTGCACTCTCACCTACTGGGGGGGGACGGAGAAGGGAATGTGTCCCCTCCCACTTTCAGAGGGGGGTTGGGGCTTTGAATATCCCCCCGTTCTCAGCACCAAACAAAAAGCTTCTAGCATTGGCTCAGTGCTTCAGGTCGAGTTCAGTGGGCAGAAAAGGGTAACTACTAACTTCTGTGGGAAAGTGCGTCTAAAAGCACCTAGTTCTTTAATGGGCTAATTGAACCAAGTCACCTTTGGATTGATTTAATCAGCACAAGCAAAAGGGTTTGGGGCCAGGGGAGGCTGTCTCACTGGGACTTCAGGAAGGAATGGGGAGGAACATGCCTTCAGCTTGAAGGCTAAGTGCATGCACCTGCAACTTTGCAGCTTGGATGTATGCCTGTCTCTCTCTCTTCCCTTCCCTTTCATCTCCTCTCTCTTGTTGCTCTTAGATTGTAAGCTCACTGGGGCAGGGACCTGTCTCCAATTGTTGACCGTAAAGCACCTGGTACATTGCTGGCACTATAAAAATACAGCATCAAAATCATCATCATTTTAAAAATGAATGAATAAAAAACATTTTTAGTCTAGCAAAGAAAAGACTAATGGGAGAGAGGATATCGGGCCTTCCAATATCTAAAGAGAAGCTGTTCTGCCCTGGGCTGCATAGGGCATGACTCGAAACAATGGGCTCATGTTACAGGAGGGGAGACTTTGATTAGAGGAAACAGTAAAAGCCGGGCGGCAACATTACAAGCTGCCTAGAGAGGTCGGAGGCTCTCTGTCGCTGGAGCTTTTCAAAGAGCGGGGAAGTTGTGGCTGCCATCATCCTGCAAGCAAGCAAGGGATCGGCCCTCAAGGTCCCTGTCTGCAATGTGACAAAAGGAAAATTTGCCTTCTTAACAATACAAAAGGGGCGTCTTTTGTTCCATTCCTCTTTCCTGAAACAAATGTCTTCTGTCGACGATCTTGCAAAACAAGTGCGTGGGTTCTGCCTGCCTGGCTGAAAACGTGAAGCTGCATCGAAGTGCCTTCAAAGAGTGGAGAAACCAAGGCATGCTTTCGGAGGGAAAAGATACTGCTCAGTGGAAAGAGAGGGGAGGAGAGGCTGAGGCTGGATTGCTCTGTGTGCGATTCATGAGCAGAAGTAAGTTTTTGGTTGACCTGTCGCAGGGGCACGTGCTTAGCTCTCAAAGGACTCTCTAGACCTTGTTTCAAACCCCATCTTTGCCAGCAACTTCCCTGCATAATCTCAGCCAAAGTCGCTGAATCTCTCTTAGTTCCTCATCTGGAACGTGGATGAGAGATCCTCATCTGGAACATGGGGAAAGGAGATAACAGCCAGTACTTCATTTGGAAGAGAAGTGCCATAGGGCTCAAGCCAGCCCCAAAGTCCCACCCCTGGAAACTGGCAGTGCCGGGGAGGTATGGGGGATATTCAGATGATCTGGAGAGGCTTCTCAACTGAGCCCTGCTGGCCTCTCTGCCCCCATCCCCAGCTGGATTCAGTTTGATAGGTTTCTGCATTCGGGTTTGCATAAAACACAAAAGGCCCTTTGGGAGTGCCGTATTCAAAACACAAATACTGCCCTGAAATTTGGGGGGATTTGTATTACTGTCCTTTGTCCCTCCCAATATCCACTTCCAAGATGATGTTTCGAATTCTTGGCCTAACAGTTCGAGCATCTTTCAAGTTTCACGGGAATGTTGTGCCGCTCGGGGGGGGAGATTTTGCCCTGGTGATCTATAGGAGTCGATTGGTGTTTTGACAGAGTTTCTTTTGATCGTGGAGTGCTTTTGTGGTTCAGGGGCGTGGCTGTTTCCACAGGCAGCTAGAGGCAGAACGGTGCCCACCCATGGAACCGGATCCTGCCCGGGATGAGATGGGAGCATGGGATTCCCCACCGGGTGCTCTAGTCTGGGACTTACCGAGAGCAAGGTCCTTTACTGTTTATGGCAAGAGTCATCACCACTTGTGCATGCGCGTGACATGCGCGCGCGCACACACACACACACACACACAGAGGTCTGAGCCCCCTTACGCGCACACACTACGTGTCAGGTGGGAGGGGGTAGGAAGGGGGGAAGCGCCACCCACTCACACCGTTCGCACACGGGAGAGCTCTGTTAGCGTAATGCGAGGAAAGGAGGCCCGTCAGGATAGTGTTTGGGTCTGTTCGTGTGCTTACGCACTCTGAATCTTGACCCCTATCATCATAGGGCACAGAGCTGGGGAACAAGGAAGGGGGTCCAGCTTCACCACTTGCACTCGTCAGGGAATTGGCAAGGAAGGATTGTGAGGGGAGTGCCAGGGCCACAGGGGGGGGTGTCCCAAGGTCCACAGTTCAGGTTCACGGGGTTTTCACACACTCAAGAGGCAGGGAAGGGATGATCCCAGGGAGGAGGGACAGGCCCAACCGCGCGAGCCCGCAGGCTCTCACTCACTTCTCTCAATTGACCTGGGGCAAGGGGCAGAGGAACACACGTAGACACAAATACTCAGGAGGGGAGAACACACACTCTACTTGCTGCACAGGAAGGAAAACTAGGCTAGGAAACACACACGGCAATATTTGCAATCAAACAGTCAATTTCAACACTTAGCTTCGGGGGGGGCAGTCTCTGCAGGGGCTGTCGCTCTGTTTACCGGCACTGCTACCCTTGCAGTGCCGGCCTTTGTACTGGTGGCTCCGCCCCCCATGCGTGCCTGGAGGCGCGCGGAGCGCCGCAACGGGGCGGCAGGGCTCTTCAGCGGCTCCCGCCCCTCCAGAGGCTTTATCCCCGCCGTTTTCGCCCCGGGCGCCTTCGGCTGGGGGCGCCTGGGCTGGAGGAGGCGTGACGCTGCTGGACCCGGTAAGGGGTCTCTTGTGGTCTGGGAGGGGCCGCCGCACCGGGCAGCGGCGGCGGCGACTAACACTACGGCCCATTCAGATGAGCTGGAGTAGCTACCCTAATGGGCCCTGCTGGCCACTGCCCCCACGCGGAGCTGGATTTCCTTTGATGGGGTTCTCGAGTCAATGGGGCCAATCCCAAGTCCTGCAGATCCTGCACACACATGCACCGAGTTTCTGCATGACACCATGTGCCGTCAGCGGGTCTGCACACGGGCACTTGTGTGCATGATCCACGGGGCTTGGGATCAGCCCCAATGACACTGTACTACAAGCCCCGTGGATCTGCTGCCAAGGCTAAATTTCGCAGACGAGGCAGCAGGCCTGAGCACGGCCGGCACAAAGAGAGATGCATGGGCTGGGTCCTGAAAGCAGGCAGGGAACTAGCTAGGTTGATGGGCCCTGGTGCAGAAGCTGGAATGGGCCCCCTCTCTCCCCCTTCCCAGCAACCAGGGACACCGCTGCACCAGGGAGCGAGAGCTTCCCAGGCCTGTGGCCCTGGGCCCTCATGCAACTGCCCCTCCTCTCCCTGCCGTGCACCGCCGGGAACAAGCCAAGTCCCAATAGTAGCTCTAGCTCCCTCCCAAGGAGCAGCGAGTCCGAACACATGGAAGATTTTAAGGCCTTCCGCTACTACAGCAACGGGCTCTGCTGCAAGGGAGAGCAGGGAAATTAGCCAGCGACATTCCACCCATATTTCTGCAACCGTGGCTGGTGTTTTTTAAATGCCAAAAGGAATGGCCAGGCAGCTCCGTAAGCGAGAGATGATTAAGACGCTTAGCTGGATACACTGCCAGGAGCACTGTCATTCATCAGCAGGAAGCATATCCCCGATACCTTTGGTGGCCACTGTCTACTCAAAAGGACTCAAGCAACATGGCATCTACCTAGGGTTTCCCACCGGTGCAAATTTTCAAGGAACACTCATGAAATATTCAGGTTGCAGGGCCTGCATTGGCACTTAGGCAATGGTGCACTTATTGCATTGGTGCCTGTATTGGTGCACTGGTGAAAAATGTATATTGCAGGGGCTGCATTGGTATCCTAGGCGCTAATGCAGGGCCCTGCAACGTGCATTTTTTGTAAGTGTGCCTTTAAAAAGTGCATAGGTGGCAACCCTACCTCTGCCCCTTCCTTCTGTATCCTGGGCGTAGGATCCGCACAAGGAACTCTTAATGATGTGAATGAAGGAGTGGAGGCGGGGAATACGTATCAAGTCTGCAGATAACACAAAACTGGGAGGCATCGCTAACTCCTTGGAAGATGGAACTAGAAAAAAATTTAAAATTTTTTTTTAAAAAAAACAACCTCAATAGGCTGGAAATCTGGACTGGAATGAACAGAACAAAATTCAAACTAAAAAACAAACAAACAAATGGCCAAGTAGAAGACAGGGGATCCCAGGCTTGCTAGCAGCACATGAGAAAAGGATCCAAGGCTTGTGGTTGATCGCAAGCTGAACGCAATTCGATTGCATTAGCCTTGCAAATGCTAACGCGTTGCTAAATTGCATTAGCCTTTTTTGCAGCGGCATTCTACTATGGGGGGGGGAGGGGAGGCTAGTGCAATTTTCAGCTGCTGCATTAAGAGAAGCCTTGTCTCCAAGGCAGTGAAGGTCATAACTACTCAGCACTAGTCAGACTCACCTGGAGCGCTGGGTCCAGTTTAGGGCACCTCATTTTAACAAGGGCATTGACAAACTGGAGTTGGGTCAGAGGAGGGCGACGAAAGACGATAAAGACCCTGGGAAACAAATCTTCCGAGGAAAGACTGAAGGAACGGCGTATGTGTAGTCTAGCAAAGTGAAGACCATGGGGAGACGGAATTGCGGTCTTAAATTATCTAGATGCTGGCAAGACGACCGAAAGGAATTGTTCTGCATTGTTACAGAACTAGAAAACAATGGGATGCAGATGCAGATGCAGATGCAGATGCAGAAAGGTAGATTTCATTTCAGTTAAACACTTTCCTAACAGCAAGAGCTGGGCGGCAATGGAACAAGCTTCCTAGAGGGGAAGTGGGCTCTTCATCGCTGAAGGTTTTCAACGAGAGGCTGGACAGTCCCCCCCGTCGGGCACATTGTAGCCGTCGTCATCCTGCCTCCAAAACAAGCGGTTGGACTCGATGACCCTTGCTCTCCCTTCCAACTCTAACTGAATGACTGTTCAGTTCAGTACTTAATAGTAACTCTAAACTTCTTCTGAACTCAGTCTGTGTCAATAGCGGGGAGCCTTATCCCTCTCCCAGGGCACTCTCTGCAGATCAGCTAGGAGCTGAAGGGGCTTGTTCTCAGGACTAGGGGAGTAAAGAATTGGGGGGGGGGGTGTTTCAGGCCACCCCCCTGTCCGCAAGTGCCAGCTCTCCTCTCTGCTCCCTTCCCCTCAGCTCACTCATTGCTTCAGGGTAATGGACTGGCCATGGACCACATTTGGCCCACAGGCCACTGGCTCCTCAACCCTCAGCCTAAGAGTCCCCAGACTGGATTCCACCGCTTAGCCTAAGCCACGTAGCCCTGAGAGAACAGCCAGGAATCCAGCGTTTCAGAAGAAGTCAAACTAGTCTCCGAGCAGGCCAGAATCCAGACTTGGCAAGGGGGACTCCCTGGCTAAGCAACTCGGCCGAGTGAAATCTGGCGGCTGCAGAAGCCAGGTGGCAAGGCTCCTAGCAAATCCAAGATGCGACACTTGCTCCTTCGAGACGGATCAGCTCCTTCCTCCGATCCCTGTGAAACTCCGCAGGGACAGCGTGTGAGAACTTAACCACCCCTCACCCTTCTCCATAATAAGCGGCAGCAAGGTCATCGAACGGATGCTCTTCCTTCCCTGGAGCCAGAGTGCAGAATTTGGGAGACAAAGCCATAACAGTGTCGGTTTTCCCGGGGAAAACACAAGCAGAGCCCTCTGGCACAGAAAGGATGATAAGAAAGACACTCTATTCCAACGCCTTCCAGTGCTGGCTAGCGGGGGAACAGGCGCCGATTCATAAGGGAACATACCATCCGATTCATAAATAAGAGCAAAGAAAGCAATATAAACCAGCAGGGCTACCAGGGAGTTCCTGCCCGAGCCGGTCATTTAATCAAAATCCACGCAGCTCCCCATCCTCACCATTGGCACGTTCTCTAAAGCGGCCGATGTTATCGGAGTGCAACAGGCAACGGCATTTACAGCCCCCCACCCCCCTCCGGGGGACCTGGGTGAATGTGTTGAAGTGCATGAAAAAAAGCTTAACAACTTCCTTGTTGGAAAACAAATCTGCTTCAGTTCCTGCTTGGCCTCATTGTGCCTCTCTCTTCCTGGACTCATGCCCGAGAGCAGGGCTCACCAAAGGAGGAAGCTCCCTCAAGATGTCACAGAAAAATCAAAAGGCGGCCAAATTCCAATCGCTCTTCTCCCTTGAAAATCTGCCACCAGTCTGGGATGGAACCTGCCATTATTGCTCTTAAACATTTCTAGAGCACCAGCAAAATGGGCCTAGCACTGAACAATTAGACATAGGTCTCTGCCCCAAGGGGCCTACAATCTAGAAGCGACATGGGAGAGGGGAACCTAGGGAGAGACCAGGCGACATTGGTGAAGTTGAGAAGTGGCAGGTACCCGTGCGTCATACAGGGGAGGAGGGGGCCCTAAACGACAGGACATCAACGGAGCATCCAGGAGCAGCCTGGGGGGATGAGAAGCCAGGGGAAAGCCTGGTGCAACCGGTGGGTTTTTAAGAGAGATTTGAAGGTTGGAAGGAAGCGGGGGTGGCAGAACAAATGTGTTCATGTTCAGGGAGGGAGTTCCAGGCATACGGGCAGTGTGGGAGAAGGGACAGAGACGATTCAGGAAGCAGGAGACGAGGGAAGCTCCCGGTGGAGCAGAGGCCTGCTGCCGGCTCCGGACTGGCTCCGCTTGCAGTGCCCTGGAACATCCTGGAGCACCGCAAGCAGAGGGAGCCGCCCAGACTGGAGCAGTAGCCCATCTCCTCAGTGGACAGGCCACTGCAGCGCCACTTTGGGCCGGGGATTGCAACATCATAGAGCTGCAGGCAGCCGCCTAGAGCAGCGGCCGATCCATCTGCAGCTCTATGGTGGTGGTGATGGGGCACTGTGAGAGTAGGCTGTGGCAGCACCGGGTCCATTTATTATTATTTATATAGCACAAGCAATGTACCTGGCACTGCACAATCCACAGTCAGAGACAGGTCCCTACCCCTAAGCGGCTTACAGTCCAAGAGAGACATTTAAACCTGGCACTGTTGGAGCTGCGCATGGGAGGTGTGGGAGTGGCCTGCTCACGTTTCGGAAGAGACATGACCTTTTTGTTTGGCTAGGCATTTGATGGGCTGGGATAGGGTTGGGTGGGGTGGGGGTGGAGGGCTTAGGGCAAGGGCTGGTGAGGTTTTATGGAGTTTTTAATATATATGTTTCTACATGTTTTATGTTCCTACATTTTAAATATTTTTAAGTCACCCTGGGCCTTTGAGGGAAGGGCAGGGTAAGAATTGAATGAATGATAAATAAAAAACAGACTTAATCTGAGGATCCGTGCCTCCTCCCACCCCTGGCAACATCTGAGCTATATTGGTTACATTCATGAGTGCCATCATGGCAGGTTCTGAGCAGCTCTTGGAGGGATAGTCAAGACATAAATCTGGAAGCTTATGGGAGGGTCGAGACCGGGAAAACAGAGGTTCAAAGCCAAAGGGTTTGGATCAACCAAAAGGTTGATCCAAGCTCCGTGCTGTCAGGCGGCAGCGGGCAGCACCGAAGAAGTAATCCGAGGGTCGGAAGTGGAGTTATGGAGGCAAGTGGGAGGTTGGTCAGAGCAAGGTTGGAGCCCAGACAAAACAGAGACACACCAGAAGTTATATAGGGGCTGGGGTCCAATCAGGGAGCAGATCTGGATTGGCCAATCAGGGGACCATGAAGGCAGGAAAAGTGCTTGAGTTTGAAGCAAGGGAGACACTAGAGTTTGTCGCTGCAGAGAAATTCCCAGCCTGGCTGGATCTGGAGGGCGTGGGCTCAATGCCCACCAGCACCCTTAAAGCCTGATTCAACCCAGCTAACGTTCATGGATTTTTACCTTCAAACCCTACATTGACTCCATTGCCAAATCCTGCCGCTTCTCCCTCCACAACATTGCCAAGATCCGCCCTTTTCTGTCTGTCTCATCTGCCAAAACTCATCCACGCCCTAGTCATCTCACAACTCAAGTATTGTAACTTCCTCCTCGCTGGCCTTCCCTGCTCTCACCTTTCTTCCCTCATCTCTGTTCAAAACTCTGCTGCCAGGATCATCCACCTAGCCCGTCGCTTTGACCATGTGCAGCCTCTCCTCTCCTCTCTCCACTGGCTCCCCCTTCCTGAGCACATTCTGCACAAACTCCTCGTCTTCACCTACAAAGCCCTTCACAACCTCGCTCCCCCCTACCTCTCTGCCCTGATCTGCCTCCGAACTCCTGCTCGAGCACTCCGCTCCCCCTCCATCCCCTCCCCTCACCCTCCCACACCTCCCCTGCTCCCCCAACCACCTTCGTCCCTTCTCCCTCGCTGCCCCGCACGCCTGGAACTCCCTCCCTGCCCTCGTCCACCTTGCCCCCACCCTCCACACCTTCAAGTCCCTCCTCAAAACCCACCTCTTCCGCTCCACCCTTCCTAACTCCTGCTAAGCATCCCCTCCCAGGATTATCCCCCACCTGCTATCTGCAAACTTCCAACTTACTGTAACCAAGCCAAGAACGTGCACCTAAACTCTCGCATCCTCATGAATGTCGCATCCCTTGTCTCTCCCTCTGTTCCCCCTTCCCTGTCTCCCCTCCCCCTGTTTTCTTTAGATTGTGAGCTCTCGGGCAGGGACCGTGTCTATTTTATTCTTTGTAAAGCACCAGGTACATTGCTGTCGCTATATACATTCTTATTATAATGGATTTTTAGACAAAAACTGCAGGATTGGATTGGATTTCCACCACCACCCCTTGAAACACCAGCTGCACCAGGCAAAAGCCCACGCCGCTAGGCAGCTGGGGATTGTCTAGTTCCTCAAACCACACCTCTGTACTTCTTTCCATTTCATTTTGGCAACAGATGGCTTGTTTCGGTCTTGGGCCGTTTTTAAGATTGAAAAGTCGACCCGGTCAAACGCAGCCGGAAAAGCATGCGTGTCCCCCTTCTGGGCGCGTGATTTCCGGGGGCGTATTGTCCGATCCCGGCTGCCAGCTTTTTCCCCCAAAACAAGCGCAGCCACGATCGTCTAAAAACGACCTTGGTCTTGCCAGAACAGACCCAAATCGGTCATTTCAAGTGGGTTTGTGCTAAAATATAAAACTTCTATATATATATTTTTTTTAAAAACAGCGTAAAGCTGTTTGGGCCAAGCTGACATTGAAATCCATGGTTGCTGATGCCTAGTTTTTATTTGACTCCTTTCCAGTTCCTGGATCTGGCCCTTGGATCCATTTCCTTGCTCCAAGCACTGGAAGACTGAGTTGAGGGGCAGGGCGCAGAGAGGAGGGCAGGCTCACAAGGAGAGGGGACAGATCCAAGATCTGGAACCTCCCCTTCCTGAGGGCACCCCTTACGCACCCCCGACCCTCAGAGCTGGTTCTAGATTTCAAAATGGCCCCCAGGAGGGAAAACGATTCCCCGCCCCTGAATTTTTTAATGTATTTTTTATTTATTTAAACCTAGCTTTTGCCATTTGCCAAAGAAAAGTAAGAATAACCATAACACACAACATCTTAATAAAGGTTCCAAAGTGACCGAACACAGCACAATACTATGTATAACAAAATAATCTTCATTGTTATAATCGAACATAGTATCCAATAAAAGGTCTCTTTATAATAGCAAACGGAGAATGGGTTCAATTAGAGTCGGCCAAACTATAAGCCCATAACCGATCAAGAGATAAACACGTCTCTTACTTCGACATGCCTCTATAGCGTCTAACTCAGCACGCCTCGAAATCCTTGCAGTTTGCATCCCAGGAATAACTCCCCGGAATGATACAGCGCTTCGACAATGGAGCTCTGCTCCACGACGGCAACTTGCAGGCCTCGGCGTAACAAAAACAAAGGGCAGCTCGTTAGGACAACATTGGCTGTTTTTACACGGACGTCCCTTGCACACGTGGGGAGGGTGCCCGTGCGAATGCCATGGGGGTGTGTGTGCACTCCCACGCCCCCCCCCCCATCACCTACGCACAGAGCAACGGGCACCAATGCCCGATCAGAGCGGAAGAAGACGGAAAGAGGAAGGGAGATTGCTCACAGGCCGGGGCCCTGGGCGGGTGACCCTCTTGTAAGTGTTCTCAGGGGGTGACCTGTTGTGATGACAGCAGCCCAGTCGATTGCTCCCAGAGAGGGCCTGGCCCGGGAAAACAGGCATGGCTCATGGAGGAACTGGCCTCAAGGGCTTCTGGGAAAGGAGAGCAGAATTTGGGAGGTCTGTAGCTTGAGGGCTGGCTGGCCAAGCTAGAGGTTCAAGGGCTGAGAATCAATCCAAAGGGCTGGGGGAAACTCACACTGGAAACCACCTCCTCCCCTATATCCCGGCAGATAGGCGCGGTCCTCTGGCTGTACGTCAAGTACGGACGGCAACGGGCTGGGCATTCTCTGTGGCTGTTCTGCAGCTTAGGAACTCCCTTCCCCTTGAGGCTCACGCAAGCCACAGCCTGTGCATCTTCCAGAAAGAGTCTCTCAAACTATTCCGGTTCATTTATTTATTTAAATTAAAACGAACCTGCCCTTCCCCTAAGGCTAGGGTGTGTTACAGCATAAAACCATATAAAAAGGACTACATAAAAACCACGTAAAAATCCCCTATAAATCCGTATTCCCGCCTGCCATAAGCTTGGTCAAAGTCTTAACGCTGCCTCTAGAAGACGCCCAGATTCAAGATTTGACAAACTTCCCGGAGAAAGGAACGACCCATGCCATTTTCTCTCCTTCCAGGGGTCCTGCAGCAGCCCCCGTTTCCACCAAAACATGATGCATGGCCCCCACTCCCTCCCCAACATGGCCACCCTGAGGCTCTGCAGAAGGTGCCCCCATAGGCCCCACATTTTATCTTCGCCCTGGACCCCACAAATTCTAGGGTCAGTCCTGGAAGGGAGTTCCCCAATCCTGGGGCAGCCACCGAGAATCCGCTCTGCACACCCTCGCCGTACGGCACCGACAGGCCAACGGTAACCGCAAGAGGGCGGGCGGTCATGGCAGACCGCAGGGATCCCAATGGAGCAGTGGAGAGGAGTTGGCCTTTGGTCAATGAACTGGTGGTGGCAGAGGGTGGGTCGGGGCAGCGTCAATGAAACGTTTGACTTCAGCCGGTGAATTCCAGCTCCTCCTCGAAAATCATAGCAGCCAGGACCGGCTTCGCCAGGAGAGGTTTGGGTGCCTGCCTGCTTCCGTGTGCGTCTTGCGGCTCTCGGACATATAACGATTTCAGCCCCCGGCTCTTGGGCTTGGGAACTTTGGCCGCTCCTGAATTCAGGGCGGGGATTTTGGTTTTTAACTAATTCTTCTAAATGTCTATCTATAGATGCGTTCCCACCGCCAAGACTCTAGTCCGAGCTCTGATTATCTCTCACCTCGGCTACTGCAACCTCTCGGCTGGCCTTCCCTCCCTGCACCGTCATCCTCTCGCTTCTGTGCAACGCTCCGCTGCCAAGGTCATCCGCCTCGCCCATCGCTGGGACCATGCCCAGCCCTCCCTCCGCTGGCTCCCTCCCCCCTTTCGCACTCAGCACCCAAGCTCCCGGTGCTCCCCGCCTCTCTCTCTGAACTAGTTTCCTGCCACATTCTTGCCTAAGAGATCCGCTCCTCCTCTGCGCGCCCCCCCCGTTCTGCTGCTCAAAACGTCTTTTCCTCTTCTCTCTTGCTACCCCCCCCCCCCCCCAAATGCCTGGAACTCCCTCCCTGGATACATTTGTTCTACTCCCAGCCTTCAAATCCCTCCTCCCAACTCCTCACCCCCTAAGCCTCCGCCCTGATTTTCTTAGGTTCTCCTTCTCCCCCTGTGAATCAGCCAAGCATGTGCCCCTGCAACTTCTCAACTCCATGAACATCTCCCTGTCTCTCCCTAGGGTCCCCTCTCCCCGCCCTTGTCTTTCTTCAATTGTAAGTCCCTTGGGGCAGGGATCTGTCTCTAACAGCGGATTGTACAGCACCAGGTACATTACTTTCACTATATAAATAAATAATAATAATTTCATTCCTCCTCCCTCGCCCACCCCAGTCTCTCCTGCACCCCAAATTGCCTTTGCTCCTCCTTCTCCCATGCTATTCCCCTAGGCCTGGAACTCCCTCCCTGAACACATACACTCTGCTCAGTTCCTGTCAACTAGAGGTGAAAGGAATATTCTAACGTCATGGGGTTATTCATCGGATTTTGCTGCTCTTATCCGCTTTAATAATAATCAGCATTTATATAGCGCCAGCGAGGTACCTGGCGTTTAGAGAGCAGGCTGCGTATCTGACCCAACGAAGGAGGATATGTTGTTTGTTTCAGTTCTGTCTGGATTGGTCTGGTTCGGTTGGAGGGGAATCCGTTTGGTTTGATTAGGGTCGTGAACCCTAAAGTCCAGGCCTCGTCCGACCAACCATCCACCCTCACCCCCAAAACCGAACTCCCGCCAGACACACAGCTCCTTGACCAGACCCAACCCCCACCCGGACCCAGGCCAAACCGAGCGACGGCACTGGAGCCCCGGACCAAACCTGGGCAGAGTGCCTTCCAGCTTGAGCAAGAGGATAATCAACTTCAAACAACCCTTTCAATATCCCTTTCGTCTCGGCTCCCGACCTTCCAAATTCTCTTCAGTCAAGCGTTCCCTTTCTTCTCACTCCCCATAGATTAGGGTGGCCAGAGAGGCACGTTTCCCCAGGACCCTTATGAAAAATACATGGTGCAGGGCCGGCACTGGCGCCCATGCAGGCCCTGCACCATGTATTTTTCATAAGTGTCCTGGGGAAACGTGCACATACGGCCACCCTACCCCCTTGTCGAGCCTCAGCATCCCCTCCTCCCCTGCACATGCACCTGCCACGTCTCAATGGCATGATTTATTCATTATTATTGATTCTAATTTCAAATTTATATCCTGCTCTTTTCCTGAGGGACTCAGAGCGGCTACAAAATAGAGAAAGAAAGAAAAAATCACCACACAGAGATACAAAAAGCCAATTAGAAATTACACAATGTTTTTTTTTTAAATTTAGTCTTGGACTCTCCCACCTTCTCATAAAGGGATTAGGGCAAACTCTTTCCCCCGAAACCCCTCCTGCTCCCAATCCTCCTCACAGAGGGGTTAAGCGCATAACCCTTAACGCCTCCTACCCCCAAACTCTCCCTCACAGAGGGGTCAGGGCATAACCCTTAACCCCCCTTCCCCTCCCAAATCCCTCTCACCAAGGGGTCAGGGCATAACCCTTAACCCCCCTTCCCCTCCCAAATCCCTCTCACCAAGGGGTCAGGACATAACCCTTAAGGCCCCTCCCCTTCCCCCAATCTCTCAAAGAGGGGTCAGCGCAGAACCCTTAAATCCCCCAATCTCTCAAAGAGGAGTCAGGGCATAACCCTTAAATCCCCCAACCCCCCTTCACAGAGGGGTCAGGGCAGAATCCTTAACACCCCCCAGCCCCAATGCCCCTCTCACAGCACACAACCCTCCCATCTTCACACCAACACCCAATCCCTCCCCCTCAGAGGGTCCAAACACACTCCCCCGTCCCACACTTAAGCATGACCAGCATCCCAGTCTCCAGTACCAAGATCCACACCTTAATCTCCCCCCCCCAAATGCCACCACGCCTGTCTCCTTCTCTCCCCCCATGTCCTCTGTTCCTTTGGTCACCCCTCTCCATTCTCCATTGTAAGCCCCTTGGGGCAGGGACCCCTTTCTAACCATGACTGTGCAGCACCAAGGCTTCTAGAATATTAAATCAGCATCATCCTCAGAAGTGGTTTTATTGTAACCTGCCATGAGTCTGTGCCCTTTGGGATGGGGGGTGTTGATAAAAATCTAAATGAGTTAATTAAGCCCCAAGGCTGGTGGTCCAGGGAGGCATTCTCTCCCCACCCGAATGGGACAGGCCCTTGCCAGGCTGCCCAGAGTACCGACATGTGTCGAGGCCGGCCAAAGCCCCTTCGGTTGTTTTAGAAGAGACTTCGGAGGTGGAAGAAACTTTGGAATCTGTGCCTCGTGTGGCCTGATTCTGCCAAGCCTCACAGCCAGGGAGGGCCGCTCTGGTCCAGAGCTCTGCCCGACGAAGGACGCTTCCCCCTTCCCCAGGCCGGCAGCTCCTTTCTCCCAGCGTCTGCGCACGGCCCCGTCTGTTGACTGCGCTTGTTTTGACTGGTGAGCGGAGCAACCAGGCTTCAGAAATGTCAGGGGGAGGATGGGAAGGCAACACAATTTCTCCCCTCCCTCCCTCCCCTTTCTTTTTTTAAAACACAAAGGGGCTTTTTCAGCCGGGAGCACGGTGCTGTCAGATTCGGCTGCTTCTGAACGGAGCGTGCGATGTTCCGTGCCTGTTTCCCGGGCTCCCTCCACTTCAGAGGCCGCCGTTGTACGGCACGTTTTCCTGCAACGGGAGCAAACTCTGCCTTGGCCTCCTCCATACATCCCCTAGAGGCCTAACGCAGGGGTGGGGAGGCATCTCAGGCCTGGAGGCTAAATGCGGCCCGTGGCTAGGTTTTAATGTGGCCCCATTCTAATTTCTGAATCCGATGCCTACCCCTCAAGCACTGAACGAATGCCCTCGAGGAGAGGGACCCGAGATGAGGGCAGGCACACGAGGGTAGGGGACAGAGCCATCATCTGGACAGGGCTTAATTTGTGAGCATGGCGGGGAATCAGCTCCGGCAATTAAATTCAAGGGGGAGGCAGAAGCCGAGCCCTCGGAAATGTCCCCAGTAGGCGTGTGCATCCCAAAATGCGTCAATCCAAGAAAAGGTTCAGGATTCTTCCCTGCTCAAGCTCCCCGAGACCAGGAGCCCCCAACGTGCGACATCACAGTGCCCTGTGGGGGGCGGGCCGGTCAGAAAAGGGGCAGGCTTAAGGCATGCCCCCCCCCCTTTGCACACCATAATGTCACAGCACTCTACAGGAAGTGGGGCCACCCCCCTTAAGTCTGGGCCCAGAAGGGTCCAGCTGCATTGGGACCACGTTTGGGGTGGTAGATGCAAGTCAGCCTTGTACTGGGCTCTTCCAGCCCCTTCCTGGGTGAACAGTACCCATCCTTCACTGAGATCCCTGACAGACCCCTTCGACGAGACCTGTCCCTAGACCTCTCAGCCTCTGAACACTGGAATAAGGGACAGCGACTCTCAAAATGTGGGGTGTAATTTACAAAAGCCTGCATGTAGCCACATATGCAAATTGGAGGTAACCCATTGCTTAACTAGGAGGCCGGGCTGGAAAAAAGAAATCTTAAGAAGTTCAGGACTCTTGTAGCCACACAATAACCTCTCTCGTGCGCTAGACAAATCCTGGCCTGCCGGTCTTTATACTCTTCCCCCAGCAGTCCGCTCAACTGCTTGGCCTCCACACACACCCCATGCCAAGGGAGTTTTACAGTTTACACTGCCCCACTTCCGCTTTTCAGCCTCTCCACCCATTTCTCCTCCCGCGTGGATTCTCTCCGACGGAGGAGATGCTGCATGGATTTTCACATGGCCAGCAAGAGGCTAACGGAGAGACTGCTCTGAAATGCTTGGTTATGGTTTTTAAAAAGAAGAGAAAAATCACAGCTGCCCCTCACCAGGCCCAGGTTTGAAGCCTTGACCTGCTAATTCTTTCAAAAGAAACAATTAGAAACTGTAGCTTCACCCAAAACAGAAGGGTTGTGGTGTTTTTTTAAAAAAAATAAATTCAAAAGACTACAGGGAGAATAGTCAGTAAGAACAGTTAAGGTGTCACCGAGAACCTTAACTATGTTCTGGGAGCAGCTGCTTTGAGCTTGCCTGGGGAACCTTGGCCCTTTCAGGCTGGATAATTCAATTCATTGTCTCATTAATGGCTTGCCAATTGCTTCTTTCACCTCTCCCTTCCTAATTCAGGACTCTGCAGCATTTATCCATGACGGATAACAAAACAGATGATAAATCAGGGACATCCTGGAAAAACCAGGGACACTTGAGAGGTATGCCCGGACCGCTTCCCATACCGGCGCAACATCTTTGAACCGAACTGTATTTGCATCGCGGACACATTGTCTGTGATGTCTTACACAACGTAACTGTTAAGTTTTGCAGTGAGCTCCTATTTGAAAAGAAAAATGGTACTTTTAGAATAATGGTCATTCCATAATTCATTGGGTATTAAACGCTTGGCGTTCTTGTTTCAAACACGTTGGGTAAAAACATGTGACGCTGACCCACCATCATGGTGGCCTGTCTCTTTGTGGCCCGACAGATGTGGCCCCGATTCCTAGCCCGACCAGGTAGGAAATGTGGGCCCGGTATGAACCTGGCCCACAGCCCTCACCTGGCTACTGCCGAGCCGCAACAAAGCGGGCGAACCAGTCCCGGCCCGGCTCCTACCGGTGTCCGGGGATTGCCATGACAGCAAGCCATTACTGCCTGTAATAGGCAGCCATGGGGGTGGGGGCGATGTCGGGAATGCAGCCAAGAAGTCCTTCCTTCCACGGCGCGACGATGATTTGTTTTTAAAAAATAGTTCTTTTAGAATTTGTTTTTGTACTAAATATAAAAATAGATAGTCAAATTAAGTTTAGACTAAAGGAAAGCAAAGTAATTGGGGGCTCTGCACTCCATCAAAGGAAGTCCAAACAAAAACCAACCGCTGGGAGTTAAAGCTGGACATGATCTAATTAGAAAGAAGACAAAGCTAACAAGGGAGGAGAAAAGACTGACCTCTGGACAAGATGCCCCAAAGAGGGTCGGGGGGGCCTTCGTCACTCCTAGGTTGCAAATTCAAAACCAGACATCGATCTGTACAATATGCTTTTGTCCGACAGAAGTAAATGGGTTTCAACTAGTGTCGACTGCAGAGAATTCACCAACCGATCCTAAACAGCGGTCAGGCTAGATAGTCTCAGGGGTCCCTTGAGAAGTTAAAAATCGATGACCGGAAAAGCCCCATCAGCTGCCACCTATTATTACTAATAATTATTATTTATAGAGCGCTAGGAATGTGCCTAGCGCCAATCAGTCATTAGAGACCGGGTCCTGCCCCAAGGGATGAACAAGAGAAGGGAGGGTGGAAACACAGGGAGCAATCAAGATGTAGGTGTGCATGATTGGCTTGGTTTCAAGGGGAGGAGCAGGATCCTGAAGGATAAGACCAGGGTGGTGGTCAAATGCGGTCTGTGGCTAGTTTTTATGTGTCCCCTTTCCAGTTCCTGGATCTGGCCCCTGAGACTGAGCCTCAGGGTAAGAGGAGGGAGAGGGGGGGCAGACACACGGGCCTGCCCCCAAGGAGAGGGGACAGCTCCATGGCAGAGATCCACGACGCTTCTTCCTGATAAGCACCTTGTCACCAGGGGATGAGTGTCTGCCCCAACTGAGCTTACAATCTGTTACATCTTTATATTACATTACACATATTCCCCCTAAATAGGTGGGTTATCTCCCCCAAATAGGTGTGTTGCCCCCATGTCCCCATGACACACACCCCGTCTCCAACTTCTCTGTGGCCCTCAGAACTTTGTACTCATTTTCAATGCAGCCCTTGGGAGGGACAAGGCTTCCCACTCCGATCTAGGACGTACAGGAGAAGGGAGAGGGGAATCTAAGGAGAGAGAGGTCTTTGCCCCTTCTCTCTTGCTGCCCCCCACACCCTCGCCCACAAAACTACAAGTGTTACACGTCGCAACTGGATAGTTTTATGGGTTTTTTACTCCATCAGGCTGGGAAAGAAGAGAGTGTGTAGGAATTATTAGGGATGGGACTATCGGCTAATTATCGGTTGCCGGTTTTATTGGTATCTGATTAATCCGATATCGGATTTATCAGTATCGGTATTTTGGTTTTTTAACATTGCTGATTTTTCAGATCTTTAACATTGCAGCCACCGTTAAAATGGTCACAATATTAAAGATTTTTTAAAAAAAAAATATTGGCAATGTTAAAAAAACGATATAAATATTATCGGTATTATCGGATTAATCCGATACCAATAGTCCCATCCCTAGGAATTACTTAGGAGACACCCAGAGCCTGTGGCCTTAGCACTGAACTGATGGCTCAAGCCATGTCCTTTTTGAAGCTGACAAAGATGTTTGTAATATAGCTTGAGAGCAGGACATGAATGAATCATTTAAAGGACCCAGTTTTGCTCTGCGTTCTACAAATGCAAGCGGGATGGCTGTCCCGGCCGTTGTGATTCCGAGTTTCACGCTAAAACCCAGCTGCAGGAACCCTGGAGGAACGTAGGAAATAACAAAGCCCCTGGATGTCTTGGGAGTCCCCAGGATTGTCTCCTGGTTTCCTTCCCTGGAAGTTTTTTAGTCCAGGCTCCGCAGGTCAGAGAGAAGTTGGGGGCAGGGGTACTTAAGGATTTAAGGGGGTAACAGGGAGGTCCAAGCCATGGATCCGTGCCAAGGGTGGCGAACCTCAGGCCCAGAAGCCAAATGCAGCTGGGTTAATTTTTTCAATGCTTGGAGGTAGTAATTGGAAACGGGCCACGTAAAAACTATTTTATTTTTAAAATTTTATACCCCAGAGCAGAGATGAGCCAGGGTCGCCCCCTGTGCAAATTTCTAAGCAACACTTGTGAAAAATGCATGCAGCAAGGCCTGCATAGGCCCAATGCAAGCCCTGCAACATGCATTTTTTCATATGTTGCTTAGAAATTTGCAGAGGGTGGGAATGGTTGTTTCTGTTAGTGAGCGATTGCTGATGTTCAGTACACAACAGGAAATGTCAGGATGCGACTCATTCATGTTATATGTACAAACACGTCATTACACTCCTCGTCTCTCCCTCTGTTCCCCTTCCTACATGTCCCCCCTCCCCTCCCCCGGTCTCTCAGATTGTAAATCCTAGGGTAGGGACTGTGTCTATTCCATTACTTTGTAAAGTGCCAGGTACATTGCTGGTGCTATAGAAATGCTTGCTAATAATTACTACATTTCAAGAACGTATATTGTAAAGATGAACTATCACTAATAAAAGTTTATTTAAAAAAGGAAAAGAATTATATTTTTGCATAGGTGGCGACCCTAGAGGGGAAGTCATGCACAGATAAATAGGGGGAAGAATCCAGGACACAAATCCTACCTGGACCCTTCTTTTCTTGAACGCACCCCTTAAGCATCCCCACCCCCAACTTGTACTGATTTTCAGCGTGGCCCCCGGGAGGGGAAAGGGTTCCCCCACCTCCAATCTGCACCCTGGAGTCATTCCTCGGCCTTGTGCCCATTGCCCTTATCTCTGCCCCCCCATCTTTCCGCACTAGAGGGTAGGGAGAGGGATGGGATCCAGGGGTCAGATCCACGAACTGGCAAGGGGTCACATAAAACAAACCAGCCACAGGCTGCATTTGGCCCTATGAGCTGCTGAAGATCCCTCGTCGCCCTGGCATGGAGTGCAAGTGCATGCAGAATCAGGGCCTTCTCCCAGATTTACACCAGCGACAGCGTACGCCACTTTCCTCTGGGGAAATAAGGGATACTATAACACCCCCCCTTGAAAGACTCTGGGGTAGAAATCCCAGGAGGGGAGATACAGGCAGCTGGGAGGGTTTCATAGGAAAAGCTACAAACTTGCTGAACTAGTTGCCTGTCAACAGCTCCCCCTCGACAGACAGCTCCAGCTGGGCAGCTCTCCGTGGCTGCTGTTTACTTCCTCACCCGTGCTTTGGTGCAAAGAGTTAGGAGAACTTTGAAAAAGCCAGGGAACTCCCAGCCCAGAGCAGGCACAGGGCTGCTGGGCAGCAGGTATCCAATCCATGGTCTTTCCTGCAAAGGAAACTCTGCTTGCTGTCCTCTGCGCTGCAAAATCATCATCACTCACCCCAGAGAATCTAACTCCTTCCTTCCCCACCTCCATTGCCCCCAAAGCCTCCCTCCACTCCCAGCAGGAACAGAGCAAGGGGGCTGAGGGGGGGGAAAGGTTGTACGGCAGAGAAAAATCAGCAAGGCACTGAGAAAAACTGACCTTCCTGTTGGTCTGCAGCCTGCTGCCTCTTCCCCCTCCTCCTCACTGAGAGAGCAGGGCTCCCAGGGGGAGGAGGGAAAGTCCTTCCCAGAATTAAATAAATAAAGGATTTCCAGGCAACCAGTGGCCCGTCTTCCGCCCTCCCCTGGGAGCTGCAGCCAGCAGCACTGGTCTCTTTTAAACCTCTCTCATTTGTGGTTTTGCACATTTGCCAGTGACATTCTTGCGGCCTTAGGGTTTTGCACGTTTCTTGTGGTGGCAGCACCTAAGGGTCGGCAAGGGCTGTACCCCATCATGCTCAGTCAGGGGAGGGGCCAAATCTAGCCCACAGCTGGGGTTTTATATGTGGCCCCATTCCAGTTCCTACCCCCAAGCACTGAAAGAGTGAGCTCAAGAGAACGGAGCAGGGATGAGGGGGGCAGGCACATAAGGCAAGGGGACAGAGCCCGGATCTGGAACCTCCTTTTCCCAAGCATACCCTTCACACAGCGAGAGCCGGCATGATGCAGCGGATACAGTGTTGGACTTGGACCCGAGAAGCCAGGGTTTGAATTCTGCCCTAGCCATGAACTCGCTGGGGGGGGAGGGGGGGCGGCCTTGGGCAAGTCACAAGCTCTCAACCTCAGTTCCCCATCTGTAAAATGGGTGCGTGTGTGTGTCTGTCTCTCCCTGGGTTCCCCATGTCCAGCTTAGATTGCAAGCCCACTGGGCAGGGACCCGACTCCATTACCGTTAACTGCCAGGTACACTGCCGGTGCTATATAAATGCATAACAATGAAGTCCCAACTTCTATGGCCCTTTTCACACCGACACTCCCAACACTGATAAAGTGGGGGTTACATTCTGTTATACATGTTGCAGGGCACCCACAGAGCACACCTGCAGCCCTGCAACATGTATAATAAAATGTAACCCCCATTTTATCAGTGTTGGAGCATCTGTGTGGAAAGGGGCCTAGGTGATACGCCGAGGTAGTTCTAATTTTCAACGTGGCCCCTGGGAGGGAAAAAGCGCCTCATCCCTGTTTTAATCTGAGTTGCTCCCAACTCCAGTAGCATCCAGTCCTGGGTGCGAATTTCCAAAGCGGCTCCTGGAAAAGAATAGGTCTCTCTCCCCCCTGTGCTAGATCCACAGACTCACAGACCAAACAGACCCACGGTCCCTCACCGACGAACCGATCCAGCCACCCTGCTGGAGTGCCTCCCGAGCCCCAGCTCCACCCCCCACACATGCCCCCACCCCTTCCAGGCCCTCTGCTCCCATTCCCCACCCAGCCCTATGCAAGTTAGAATCAATGATCACCACGTTTTAAACCATTTTAAGACACGTTACACGTTTAAGCAACGTGTCTTAAAACAGGGATAAGAGTCTAGGGGTCTCCACAGCGAGACCCCTGGACTCTTATTCGGCCCAAGGGATTTTATTCGATCCTGTGGCAGGAAAAGTGTTTCCCCCACCCATGTGCCCAACGAGGGGCAAGGCATTATTTCCCTCCCAGGGGGCCACTTTGAGAATTAGCACAAACTCCGAGGGCCCACAGAGAAGTGGTGAATGGGGGTACCCAAGGGCTGCGCTCAGGAAAAAGGGGGGGGTCCAGCTCGTAGAAGTGTCCCCTGCCCTTCTGGGCAGGCCCTCTTCGCTGCTCCCTTTCCCCTGAGCGCACTCTTTCAGGGCTTGGGGGTGGGAACTGGGAAGGGGCCAAATAAAAAACTAGCCATGAGCTGCCTTTGGCCCCCAGATCCGAGGTTCTCCCTATCTGTGCTACGTTGGCATCAATCCTACAGCTGCACGGGTATGGGCGACACCGCCATTGCACAGAGACGCATACAAGGTTGGGGTTGTGCGTCCGTTCACGTCTTTGCATCTTTACCCAGAGAGAGTGGTTGCCGTGTTGATCCCGCGGGACCGAGGCGGAGACCAAGCAGTTCGAATGATCTCATTTATTGGACCAACGATTGTAGGGGAAACGCGCAGGCTTTCGGACCTCACGGGGTCCTTCCTCGGGCAAGTGAGAGGTCTAAACGGCTGCACATTTCCACCAATGACAGTTGGTCCAATAAACAGAGATCACTTGAACTACTTCGGTCTCCACATTTTTTCCTGCGTTCGCTTCATTTCCCCCCCATCGCCGCCGTTGTGAAAAATGCGGTGAACGCGCCGCTGCCGTTTTGACAGGCCGATGAGGAAACGGGTAGGAGAGCAGCGCCGCTCCAAGGTGAAGAGGGGCTGCAGTTTCTGGGGTCCAATTTGAAACCTCAGACACCGCATTTTTCTGGAATTGTGTTCCCTTGGAACCCGAACACACAAGCCCTGCTGTTTGTGTTTCCTGGAGGCTCAGCACACAGCCCTACGCAAGAGAGAATCAATGATCATAGAAGCCAAGATTTGGAAGGGTCCCCGAGGGTCAGCTAACCCAACCCCCCTGCTTGAATGCAGGATAACTACAGCTACAACATCCCGGAGAGATGGCGGTCCGGCCTCTGTCTAGGAGTTACAGCAAGCCCAGCTATAGGACCAGTCTGCTACATAAGCCGACAGTAGCATTTCATGGTAGATTCATCGGATGCAGACTGTACGACAGTCTTCCAGCCCCTCTGCTCGTGGAGTACTGCTGCATACAATCCGTAGCGCTAGAGAAGTGGCAGTAGGCGTAGTAGTACCTGCCTGCCTAGACTAAATTCATGAGACAGAGGCCATGATCCACAAACCACTTACTCCAGAGTAGTTCCGTTGAAGCCGTAAAGGAGTTCCCTGACTTTGCCTAAGAATACTTCGCACATTACTGTCACGCAATGCACCGATAGAATTACTTCCAACTCCGCCCCCCCCCCAAAAAAACCCAACCCTTTCAACTCCCCCTTTTTTCAGAGTCCGCTGGCAGGCCTGTGTAACCTGGAAGGCTCCTTGCGCCTGTATCAGGTCACCAAGCCCCTGAGCCATCCAGCTCACTTCTCTTATCGTCCACCAAAACCCTTCTCACTTCTCATGCCAACAACAATAGTAGTTATTTGTTTTCGGAAGGCTCTCCGGCGCCCTCTGGTGCCCCGTGGAAACCCTTGTGGCTAGAGGAAGGGATCAAGCCTGCGGTGTGGATTCCTCTTCAGTGCAGAGTTCATGGACACGCTCCAGACCGTCGCCGCCGGCACATAAATCCCTGCTGGTCTCCCCGATTAGGTCTCTGGAGGAGGACAGCGCTAAGGCTTGCGGCAGCCCATTAGGAGGGGTGGCAAGAATCCTGGGGGCACCCATGGGGAGCGGCGTTCGGGTGCCCGGGCCCCCGCCACCTACTTACGGCCGAGGCCCCCGGGTCGCCACCGCCGCCGCCACCTACTTACGGCCGAGGCCCCCGGGCCGCCGCCACCTACTTACGGCCAAGGCCCCCGGGCCGCCGCCGCCGCCACCTACTTACGGCCGAGGCCCCCGGGCCGCCGCTGCCTACTTACGGCCGAGGCCTCAGGCTAGGGTTGCCACCTATGCCAATTTGTAAGGAACATCTCTGAAAAATACATGTTGCAGGGTCTGAATTGGCATCTAAGGCACCAATGCAAGCCCTGCAACATGTCTTTTTAATGTGTTCCTTAAACATTGGCATAGGTGGCAGGTGAGGTGAAGGGAGGAGCACAGGGCCCTGAAGAGAGCCGGGGGAGAGAGGGCCGCACAGAAATAGCCCCTTCCAGGGCCTCGGGAGAGCTGGACTTGAGGCTACCAAGGCTGACTTCCCTCCAGCGCAGGGAGCAATCCTGGAGCCTGCTGGCCCTGCTTACGGCCAACCCGCCTGCTACGAAGCTGCTCCTCAGCTAGCTAAGCCAAAGGGCTTTGGCCCAAGGACTCTGCGTGCGGACTGGGAACGAGGCTGCCCCAGGACAGGACAGAGCAGACCGCGGACAGCTTTACCGGTTGGCCGTGGCAGAGGCCAGTTCAATTCCTAGCTTGGCGCTCCCGCCGCTGTTGAACACCGCCGGCAGGCACCAGCTCAGCACCTCGGGCCTAGCTTCAGAGTGATTCAACACATGATTTTTAGCGAGGCAGCAAAACCCCTGTTGAATTAGAGCAGAGGCAGGGGACCTCAGGCCCAGGGGTCAGATGCAGCCCACAGCCAACGCCTGGATCTGTCTGGCCCCCTGAATCCAATTCCTCCTCTCAGGCCCCGAAAGAGTGAGCTCAGGGGAAGTGGGCACGCCCTCATCTCTGCTCCCAAGGAGAGAGGAAGGCTCCGCGCTGACTCGAGATGCTACCCAGGCACATTTTAAAGGAACGTTTGTCAGAAAGACACGACGCAGGGCCTGCAACACGTGTTTTTGATAAGGGATTCCTTAAAAATGTGTCTAGGAGCGCAACCCGAATCTGGACCCTTCCCCTCGCTCCCCAATTCGGCCCCAAACTTCTACATGGTTTTCAAAGCATCTTCCCTTGCGTTAGTGCACAACAAACGCGTGCCTCTCCCAAAGCCAGATCCAGGTAACAAGAGACTGCGAGATTGCATACAGACCCATGGTTTTTTCAGGGTGTAAGAGGTCTTAACTTGAAACAACAACATGGGTGCAATACGAATGAGTATCAAGTTCCAGGCCCCTTCAGAGCAGGGAGCACAAGCGTGTACAAGCCAGGAGGGCAGCCCCTCTCCCCCCGCCTCCCCCCGCCTGCCATGAGTAAACTTGTAACCACACACACGTGTGCACAAGGTCAAGGATTTGTAGCTGTGATTTTAGCATTTGTGTGCTGTATTTCCCCCATTGCTGCCAATGTGGAAAACGACAAACACTGGTCCCTGCACATGGGTTATTTTGGTGCAGATGTGCAGGGAGACTCTTTCAGTTTGTCAGGGAAGAAAAATGCAGTTAAACTGCTGCTAAGTCTGCTACCAATTTAAAAAAGGAGGCTAGTGGTTTGGGGGAGGATAGAAAATATGGTTAGCTTAGTGAGGAGACTGTTAACTTGGGGCAGTGGGAATGGGGCATGGATCTGGCCTAGAGGGGGCCACTAGCTTAGGGAAGGGGTCGGTGGCTTGGGGACTGGGACAAGGTTCATGGGAGGTTGCTGGCTTGGGGAGGAGAATGGGACATGTGGCTGGCTCAGGGGTGTCACATGTTGGGACTGTCACCCTCAGCCACGAGCCCCATGGCAGCACTGAGTGACCCCATATGGGACCCCTAGTTCCTGAAGGGAAGTTCTGTTCAACTGGACAGCCAAAGTTACAATAGCATTTTCCTCTTTCTAAGGGAGGAGTTGGCATGCGTTGTGTCCATCAAACATTCCTTGTTAGGAGGGGGCCAACACTCCACTTTCACACAGGTCCCCCCAATGTCCCTGGATACGGCACTGGGCTCTGCCTTGCATTTCTGGCTACTGACCTGAGGGGTCATTTTTCAGACAGGTCTTGGTCAAAAAACAATCTCCAGGCTTTGGGCCCCGCAGACTGCAGATCGCCTATCGGTCGCTGTTTAGAAGGGACCGTCTCTGTTCGGGGGCTGAATCCCACTGTCTCTTAAGCACCCCCGCACCCCCAACCCCTATCTGCCTTACACAGCTCATACCCCTTTCCAAACCGGCCGGCGGGACAGAAAGTTGCCCCAAGCAGCAGCACAAGATCCTAGATGGGCTGGTTTGCTGGATAGGGCTTCTTAGCTGGGTGGAACCTACTCAGCGTAAGTCTTTACAGGATCAGGGCATAATAAGTCTGCACCTTCAGCAATTAGCTCAAGGTCGCTTTATTTCTCCATACAGGCTTTCTATAAGGGCTCCCACTCCACCCGCCCAGTCTCTCCCCCATTGGGCAGCTCACAATCTCTGGATCCAGACAAGCCCCATTTACCTCAGGCTGGCTTCCACTCTCAGGGGGCAGCCCCAAGTCTGTGCAGCCCCCTTGGCTTTACCTTCTCCTGCAACTTCCTCAGCAGTCTCTGAAGTCCACGCGGCCCCTTAGGCCTGGGTAGAGCTCACCCAGCCTCTGGCTCTTGAACCGTCTCTGAGCCGAGCTCCCTGCCGGCAAACTCGCTACCCAAGAGCCTCTCCCTAAGTGAGCTGCTCTCCCTTTGTTCTCCTAGGCCGGCTGCAGCCACACCCAGTCACCAGTGCTCTCCCAGTAGCCTTCTACCTAGGGCCCTTAAAGGGCTTGTAGCCCGACTGTGGCTCGACCTGCCACGCTTAACGCAAGCCAAGCTCCTACAAGAGTCCCTAGCTTGAGTTGTGCGCAGGGTTAAGTATTTTCTAGTTGTAGCTGCGTTCTGTTGAAACCAAACGCACAGACCTGCTCCTAGCGAAACGAGGGATTAGACAAAGTGCCGTACAAGTACGGTCTAGAGAGGAAGGTTTGGGGGATGTGTCTAGCGGCTCCTTGAAACCTACAATCACAAGAAGTTCAGCTTGCATTTTTGAAAAAGTCGATGACGTTACCAGCCCTTGTGCGGGGAGGAATGAAAGAAAATGGGGCCGTAGCAGTTGCTGTAGATGCCGTGACTTCAGAGTCAGCAGGAACCACAAATGTGTTACTTCTAAACAAAAAAATCTCATGGTTCAGGAGAGACTAGGGTTGCCAGATATGCAAAGAAAAGAAAAGAAATAAATATGCCAATTTAGGGGGAATACAGATTGCAGGGCTGCACTGGAGCCCTGCAACCTGTATTTCTCATAAGTGGCCTCTAAAAGTTTGCATAGATGTCCCCCTAGGAGGGGGAAGACACAAATCGTGTCAGTGCCGTGACCACGTCTTATTGAGGGGGTGATGAGCTTAAGAAGATATTCAAATAGAAGCCCCTGCTGACCCAGGCAGGAAAAGGTCTCCCCTAACGTTAATTTGTTGAGCCTCCTGCATTATTATTTATTTATTTTCTCAGATTTCTAGGTCACCCCTTCCTGTTACAGCAGCCCGGGGCAGCTCGCAACATATTAAAACATACATATTAGTGTTGTTAATCATGTTTACGGCACTTTCAATACTTCAAGTGCTTTACAATCATTTTCCTAGTTCACCCTCACAACAATCCTGTGAGGTAGGTCATTATGATACCCATTTTACAGATGGGGTGACTGAGGCCAAGAGTGGCTTGCCCAAGGCCACCCAGTAACCTCCTGGCTAAGATGGGATTTGGGCCGTGGTCTCCCAGGACTTTAAGAACATGAGAAGTGGCATTACTGGGTCAGACCAATGGGCCATCCAGCCCAGCATCCTGTCTCCGACAGTGGACAGCCTCGGTTGCCTCAGGGGAGGACGTAGCAGGTTACAGTGGGGTAATCCCTTCCCTGCCATCTTCCCTTTGCTCCTGACAATCAAAGGTCTCATTCCCCCAACTAACCCACTGCAGGTTCCCCTTTATTTAGTCTGTCCTCCCTCTTTGCTTTGCACCCTTTTAAACTGTGTTTTATATTTTTATGATTGTAAAGTGCTCCAAGAGCTATTTAAAGGCAGGGGAGTGCTCTAAAAATAAAATTATTATTATTATTATTAGAAGTAGCCCTTTATGGAACTGGCCTCCAAAAATTCATCCAATCCCTTTTTGAAGCCTGTCGCACGACTGGCCTGCACAACATCCTCCAGCAGTGAGTTCCACAGATTTATTGCCCATTGGTTAAAAAAAGGACCTTTTATTTGTTTTAAATCTGTTCCCTGTTAACTTCATGGAGTGACCCAAGGTAAATAGCAGCTCCCTATTTACCTGTTCTGCACCTTCCATGATCATGTAAACTTCTGTCCCTGTTCCCTCTCGGTCATCTCTTCTCCATGCTGAAGAGCCCTAACTTATCGAGCCTTTCCTCGTACGCGAGCCGCTCTCAGCCTTGGATCAGGTTTTTTGCCCTTCTCCGCCCTTTTCCCCCTCATCCCCTAGGCTACCCTGGCTGTCAATAGAATCAGACCGTTTCCTCAGCTGACTGATCCCTAACCCTTGGTGGGTTCCTCGCCGTATTGGTTCGACGGAAGAATGGAGTCTGGTCCACACGAGGCTCCTGGGGTAAGAAAACACAGACATCCTACTTGTCTGATTTAGTCCTTTTATTTCTAAATAGACGGCTCCAATACAAGGTACAAAATCCCCATGAAATGCAAAAGGTGCCTCAGGGAGCATTTCAAAGGAATGGTTTTCAAACCCCAAATTCAAGGCCTCTAAATTCTAGCAGAGAGAGAGAGAGTTCAAGCTTCAAAGCCTCTGGATCCCCAGTGACAGGGTCCCACCCCATCAGGAGAGCATCATGGGCTAGCCCCCGGGCCCCTTAGTAAACCTGGTTCTGACCCCAGAAGGTGTTTCTAACCAGTACATGATAACACGGGGGGGGGGAACAACCCAGAGACAACAGCCATTGGACAACACAAAAAGCACACTGCTTTTTTGGACGCTCTTGCCAGGAGAGCTGTGGTTTGGAAGGGGGTCTCTGTCGGCGACCCCAGGGGCGGGGGGGAAGGGCAGCCTTCTAGCTCTGAAGGTCACTTTGCTTTGCACCCAAGGGCAGGTGTGTGTTTTTAGCTAGCTGTGCGGTGAAGACCAGTCCTGCTCCCAGGAGCCCTAACATTAGGGACGGCTTCTCCCCTCCCCAGAGCCCTGATTAGCCAGAGGGATAGGAGGAAGCCCCACCTTCCTCCCAGCTCGTTTTCCCCACTGGAGGAGAGGGGGGCCAGCTGGAGGAAGAGGTGCCTGCCTGGAGGAGGTGTCAGAAGTGAGCCGCAGCTTAGCTGGGAGCCTCCGCACTCAGAAGGGAGCCCCTCTCCTCTCCCTGGCTCACTGGAAGGTGGCGTGTGAGAGTGAGTGAGTGAGTGTTACACAAACAGCATTGGATACGCAGACAGAATAAACCCAGGAGGGGGCAGGCGGCACACGCCCGGCTCAGTTGACGCTGTCCTCATCGCTGCCTTCACCCCGGTCATCTTTGGTCTCAGAGAGGCTGCTCTCATCGATATTCTCCAGGGAATCGGCATGTTGGATGGAGAGCTCCGAAAGCACCACCGTGGGGAGGGTGCTCTGCTCCGGGAACAGCCAAGGCTTGAAATGAGGGTTATGTTTCTGCTTCCATTCGGGATACTTCAGACAGGCTTTGTACATCTTCTTCATGGCCTGGACAAAAGGAGGGCAAGGGACAGATCAGAGCCTCAGGCTTGGGAGCAAGGAACCCCAGACCCCAGACTTCTACACCATGGGGGTCATCTCCCCGAATTCGCTGCGTTCCGATAAAACAGCGAGAAACAGAATGAACTCCTCTGGTTCCAACCAACAGAGCTCTACCAAAACAGCTGCTGCTTTGGTTTATCTTAAATTCAAGCAACTATTCCGCGTTGCTGGCATTCAGACAAACAGGGAGAATCAATTAAAGAAACGACTTGGATTTTAAAATTAGCGCTGCAACCTGATTAGAAATTTTAGTTGTTTAACTGGGTAAGCGTTTTTGTCGATTAAGTGATTATAATTTGCATACATTTATATAAATATACATCAATTTGCATAGATTTGCCTAGCGTGCGTGCATTGGGTAAACTTGCCTTCCGCTGGAACGCGTCCCCTTGAGCTACGGACTGTCAGACGGTCCTGGCAGCTAAATGATTCATCGGGGGACACATTCTAATCGGTTTTAGATTCATCAGTTCGGTGAAGAGATTAATGGTTGCAGCCCTAATTTAAATACATCAGAACTGATTTTAATTCCAAAGGACGAGCTCACATCTCTCCCCAGAATCTGCTTGCTTCTTTCCCTTCCCGATAGTGCAGTAATCCTCTCTCTGAAAAGCTCGGCCTTAGCCCTGCCCTGCCCTGCAGCAGCCGAGTTCTTGTTTGCCCTGAAAAGCAGGAAGAGCAGCATCCGTCCTATTGGCCTGCTCAGCCCCTACTGTGCCTGTACGGACACATCTATTCATTCATTTAAATTTATATCCCAGCACTTCTCCAGAGGCCCAGGGCAGATAACATTGTAGTAACACCAATAATATCTTAACTTCCATCTCCAGTCCCTAGCCCTGCCTGCCAAGCAGAAACGTCCTGCATTGTCTCTGGGGGTGTTTTCAGAAGGACACTGATAACATCGGTGTTACATTATACATGTTGCAGGGATGCTGTTGTGCTCTATGGGTCCCTGCAACATGTATAACAGGCGGTAATTGGTGGCGGTAATTGAAAGCAGCCTTAGGGCGCTTTTTGACGAGAGGGAGGCAAGCCACATCGTTGCCGCTGCTGCCTCTCCACACCCGTGATACTCTCTGGGACGTGTCTGCTGTATAGACACATTCCAGAGAGTATCTGAGCATGCGCACACTTCCGGCGAGACCGGAAGTGCGGCGTAAAGCCGGCACATTGGCGATCCGCCTTGAAGGGGGCAGGATCGCCGGGCCGGCTTCACGCGGAGGAGACCCGGTGTTAGAGCGCACCGGGAATTCAAACAAACGGCAACAATGGCGGCTGATAAAGGGCTCAGCCGCCATTTCCGTCTCATCAAAAAGCGCCCTTCGGCTGCGTTCTCACCTGCACCGGCCGTGTCGGCAGTGGGAGGGGCGAGGGAAGACCCGCCAGCGCAGAGGAGTTGGCCGACGGGAAAAGAGCCGGTGCGAACGGGGATCTGCGCATGTCAGGGCACAAAATCCTGCTCTGACGTGCGCGAGAGAAGCCACAGCAGATCCCCGTTCGCGCCGGCTCTTTCCCCGTCAGCCGGCTCCTCCGTGCTGCCACGTGTTCCCTCGCCTCTCCCACTGCCGACACCGCCGGTGGGAACGCAGCCTTAGATAGACCCTTTTCACACAGACACTCCAACACTGATACAATGGGGGTTACATTTTATTATACATGTTGNACTGATACAATGGGGGTTACATTTTATTATACATGTTGCAGGGCTGCAGGTGTGCTCTATGGGTGCCCTGCAACATGTATAATCAAATGTAACCCCCCACTGTATCAGTGTTAGAGTGTCTGTGTGAAAAGGGCCATAGTGTTAGGTGGGTGGAGGGTAGGGGTGGGACACCGGGGAGAATACCGAATACCGGATCATCCTGGTACCGGATTTACCGGTATCGGCATACCGGATTTTTAACATTGGCCGTGTTACCGGATTTTTTACATTGTGGCTATTGACTTCATTGACTGCAATGTAAAAAATCCAGTATGGTAAATATCGGATTTACCAAATTAAGCCGGTACACCCAAATACCGGCAATATCGGATCTCGGGAGAACCAGAATTCCCACCACTAGTGGAGGGGATTGGGGGAGGCCTGTAGAGGGTTAAGGGGATTTTTAGCTGTTTTTATATGTTGTAAGCCACCCAACGCCTTATTGGGAAGGGCGGCATATACATTTGAATCCATAATAATCAGGATTGGACTCTGACAAACCTCCAGTGGAAGGGAGTTCCACAGTTTAACATGGCCCCTCTTACTCTTGTCTAAAGGGATAAGTCCCAGCCTCTTCATGCTCTCCTTGACATGGTGTGGGATGGGAAACCTTTTCCCTCCCATGGGCCACTTTGAACATTAATACAGCATCCCTGCCATCCCGTAGAGGCTAACAGGGCCCCTATGGGGGAAGGAAGGGGAGGGTCTCTATCACGGATCTGTGCCATGAATCCACCCCTACCCCCCATCCTGGAGTGCATGCCCTCCTCTCTGCTCCCTCCCCGTGAGCTCAGACTTCTGTGCTTGAGAGTAGGAACTGGATCCTCGGGCCCGAGGTTTCCCCACTCCTGCTCTTCAGGAATTGAGCTTGTCGGGTCTCAGTCTGCAATGAGGCCCCAAACTGTCAGTGATGCCGCAGGAACAGGTTACCCTGCCTTGAAGCAGGCAGGGCCGGGGGGTTGGACTAGATGAGCCCCCGAGGTCCCTTCCAACCCGAGCATTCTAGGAACCTAAATCCTACTAGAGGCCTCTTGCCCCAGCAGGCCTCTCTACCTGGTTGGAAGGGCAGTGGCTGACGCAGGGACAGCAGGGAAGGAAATCTACCCAAGGAAACAGAAACCAATCCCTCACGGCTCCGGAGGTTTGAATTAAAAGACGAGGTGTCGTTTGGCTTGACGATGCGTATCGCTCTCCCAGGCGAAGGTTTAACGTGATGCCTCAGCCTCTCGGCTAATTAATCCAGCGTTGGGCTGATGGGACATCATCCTGCCATGACGGAGATGACCCGGCAGCGACACCCGAGCCTGGCTTACAGCCGGCCACACTGACAGGGAGCTACGTGCGTGAAACGCTCTCAGAGCTCTGACTGCGCACTGCTCACGGGAGACAAAGGCCCAGCCCCTGAGTCTCCAGCCTTGTTTCCACCTTGGGGAAGGTGTGGAAGCTTTCAGAGCTCACAGGCTCCTTCATCGGGCAGGACTGACCCTGTAAGGTTCGAAAGTTTCCATACCTCCCCCGACTGGAGTTGGTCCAATAAAAGAGATCCCTGTATTACTTTGTCTCTATCGCCTAAATTTGGGACCGACATGGCAAACAAACCCTACTTTCTCTGCACTATCTGAACAATTCATACCCATTGTACCCTCCTTCCTTCTGGCATCAGACGGTTTTTTAGGGACACCCTACCCTGACCAACTTAGCTAACAGCCACTGAAAGGGGACTACATCCCTCCCTCCCAACGCCCCAGGACGTATGTAATCCCGTTACGCTACTGGCGTGAGTTTCACAGGTTAATCCTCTGGCAGTGAGTTTCACAGGTTAATTTTATGTTGGGGGAGGGGGGGAATCCCCGGTACCTTTTAATTTCATCCACTGTCCCCTAGTTCTAGTATTATGAGAAAGGGGATAAGGAGATTTATTTACCCCTTTCTCTGCACCTTTCCTTGCTTTATAAACTTCTATCATAGTCTCTCACGGTCTTTGCTTCTGCAAACTGAAGAGGCCTACCCTAAGAAGCCTCTCCTTGTATGAAAACCACTCCACACCCGTCATCATCTTTGCAGCCCTTGCTTGCACCCTTTCTAATTCTGCTGTGTCTGAGATTTCAGGGCCCTGAACAGTCTCGGTCCTGGCTATCTTGGAGACCTGCTCCTGGAGCCTCACCCTGACGATTAGCTGTGTTCAGAAACCACCTGCTGTTTGGGCATCGTGCCTCCAGCCAGTGGGCGATTGGGTCTTTGCTGCGGCGGGGTTTTAGAGGATCCACTGCTGGTTCCCCTCTTTTCCTCCCCCTTTTACCTACTCTTAAAAACTATTTTATATGGATTTTTAAGTTGTTACGGTGGTTTAGCGTTTGTTTTTTTAACTAATGGTGTGACTAGCTCTGAGTGTGATTCAGTATGGGGGGGGGTGCTATACAAATGAAATGTATTATTTATTATTAATTAATTATTATTATTTTATTAAGATGGAGAAACCAGCACTACACCCATGGAAAGTGCACCATAGGTTTACCAGCTGCCATGCAGAGAGTTTCTGCTAGGATGGTGCAGTCGGGTTTCACGCAAAAGCCCTTCCGATTTCAGTGTTCAGAACACAAATACTAGGGCTGTGTATTCCGAGTCCAAGTGGACACTACCACACCCCTGACCCCCAAAACACAAGGGGCGTAGCAAGGTTGAGAAGGGCCCGGGCTCAAGCCTCAGTAGTGCTACAAAAACCCAAACTGGGTGGAGCTTAAGGGATGGGGTGGGGCTTAAGGGATGGGGTGGAGCTTAAGGGATGGGGTGGGGCCTGCTGACCGCTTCTAAATATACAAAATCCAGCGGCTAGGAGTTATAACTGTGACCATAGACAAGCATGGTCTCCCAATGCTTCCCACCTCCCCAGCCGAGCATCTACCACCACTCCCCAGGAGTGGTTCCACTGTAGGGGCAGCCGGGCAGGCAGTGAGGCAAGCACAGAGAGACTGAATGTGTCCACTGCCTTACTGGAGGAGGGGGGTGAACTTAG
>QEPC01002360.1:397057-421183 GCA_003113815.1 Sphenodon punctatus
CACCCTTCCAGCCCCGCATGGATTTTTTTTCTTATATTTCTAGAAAGGGTTGGAAGGAACTGTCATTCAGAAGGGGAGAGTCAGTGCTTTTTATACTAGAGGAGCTTGAGACCATCATGCGGTCTATTATTTGAATAGGGTGAGGAATGCATGCACAACCCAGTTGTGAGAATGTTGGGACCCATCTCGAAGAACCTTCTTTACATGGCAACAACCTTCTGATCAGCACCTGGGGAGGAGCTGTTTGTAAACAAACCGCTGTTGCTGCTGCTCCTGCAGTGCTACTAGGAGGCAGAGGCAGGTGTGGGATAGAAACTGGAGCCAGTGAGGGGAGGCAGCAGAACTTAGGCTGCATTCTCACCTGGCGGTGGCGGCAACAAGAGGGACCTCCCTCACCCCTCCCGCTGCTGCCCCCGCCGCTGCAGGTGAGGGGGACGGCCCTGCCTATGCCCCCCCCGGGCAGGACCCGTGTGCAAATGCGCCCCCCCCGCGCACCACGGTAGCTACGCCACTGATTTGAGGTCTCAAACTGGACCCCTGAAATACAAATCAACACAAATACAGATTCACCCCTTCTCTCTTGCTTCCCCCCAGCCTGGAACTCCCTCCCTGGATACATTCACTCTGCTCCCTCCCTCCCAACTTTCAAGTCCCTCCTGAAAACCTACCTCTTCTGTCAGGCTTTCCCTGGCCTGTCACGAGTAAAACTGCATCCTCTTTCCTCCTCCCTCAGAATCTCTTCCCTGTAAATTAGTTAAGCACGGGCACCTGCATCTTCTCACACTCACGAATGTGTCCATGTTCACCTCTCCCTCGTCTCCCCCTTCCTTGTCTCTTAGATTGTAAGCCCTTTAGGGGAGGGATCTAACTACCGACTCTACAGTGCCAGGTATATTGCTGGTGCTACATACAGACATATATAATGCAAATACAAATGCTTGCCCCGTGCACAGCCCTAGTTTCTGTTTTATTGTCTACTCCTTTCCTGACAATTCCTAGTGCTCTGTCTTTGGTGCCCCGCCCCCCCCATGCTGTTACAACTCCAGAAGCACCAGACCCTCAAAGAGAAGGATTTCTTGGCAGGCACCAAGGGACGGGCTGACAAGGTGGCATATTTTAATCGGCTTATGTTCATGTTTCTTGGACGAAGTAGAATCAGTGGAACCGGCATTATTCTCCTGTCAGCTCTATGAGAATATTAGAGTTTCCTGGATAACTCCCGTGATGGAAGGGAAATCTTTTTTTTAACCTTGCTTGATAAGATTGTTTTTCTGCTGGCTTCTAACGATCCAGTAATACAAAAGGCCGTGGCTCTTGTTTTTAATGTCTGTGCTTCGTCTGAAAAAGGGCCTCTAATGGATCGGTTGTTGTATCAACCTCCCCCACTTTTGTTCTTACCCTGTTTATTCCATATTTGCTTTTCTATTTGTTTAAATGGCGAGCAGCCAAAATAAACTGATTGGCTTGGAGAAGGCCTCTGCCCGGCCCACCTGTATCTACCTGTATCAAGCCCCGCCCCACTCTGAGATCACTTCCTGGTCTGCTTTGCTTAGCTGATTCCTGGATAGACTCAAACCAGCTTGTGTCTGGTTTAGGGCTGAAACGAATAGTAAAAAAATTATTTGCGAGTGTTTCCGAGGACCGGCTCTGAGTGTTTGGCAGGTCCTTGGAAACTCAGACGAATCCTCGGTAAAATAAACATGAGGATCAAGTATTTTCAGAATACTGAGTATAAGCAGGAATAGCCCCATACATTGGTCCAAGTACTAAGTGCCAGGCCGATTCCTCGGTTACTCTGTAAAACCAAACTGAATACCGAGAGACTTGGCAAAAACCAAGTAATTTCGAATACCGAGTTTCAGCACTCGTCTGGTTCCATGGGTGCCGGGAGGGAGAAACAAGGGGTGTGATTAGTGCAATCATGATTATTTCTGGGATAATGCTCCCTGGTTCCTGCCCCTTCCAAGTCCTTCGGGTGAGGGGCAATGCCATGGTGTCCCCCTCCCCCAAGCAAATTCTGGGAGCCATTGTCCTCTGTATTGGCAGCAAGCCCCCAACGGCAAACTATAGCCATGCCACACCGTGCACCTGAACGGGATGAGGAAGGGCAGCTACCGGGGAGAGCGAGGATGGAGCCCCCAGGGGCTAGACGCCTACTTACCTTTGGAGCCAGGAATTGAGAGGACTTGTTCACCACCCACTTCGGCAAAGAACCTGAGCAGAAGAGACAGAGACGTGAGACAGTTACTCATGGAAACCGACCCAGCCTCAACTGCAACACCCGGGCTGGTGGGAATTGAACCCAGGACCTCCCCATCAATCCCATGGTGCAGCGCAGTTGAATTTCAGCACCTTCTTCTGCTCTGATTTCTGGGAATACAATGGATTGATGGGGATGCCAGTCCCTCTGGCATGGGTAGCATTTTGTCACAGCTTTCTCGGTTGTAAATCCCTACCTGTGACATTTTGCCAACCATAGAGAATACCATAGAGACGTTGGGCAGAGGGGCGGTAAGGTCTACCTGCAATTCTCTATGGCAAGTGCGGTGGGGGGGGAGGGGGAGGTCAGGGTCTTCATCCTGGGATAAGCATCTGCACGAGTACTGACCCGTTATTATTTTATCCCGAAATAAATAAAACCTGGTTTTATAAAATCAGGTTTAACAAAGTCAAGAATAAATAAAACCAGGTTTTACAATTCCAGGATAAAAGCAGGAAGCAGGAATTATTTATGCCGAGATATCTGTGCACACGAACAATTAGATCTCAGGATTAGAGTGGTTTATCCTGGGATAATGTTCATGTAGAAGCAGCCAGCATCTGCTCAGGGGAAGGGAGTAGGGATGAGGGCACGAACCCAGGGACAGAGCATGGATGCATGACGTAAGTCCATGATCTGAACCCCCATCCCCATCCTAAGCAGACCCCTGCCCTCAGTAATAAAGATTGTTAACTCTTCTCTGTCCCGTGGATCTTGTACCAATGTTCAAAGTGATGCACGGAAGGGCCCCTGCTTGGTAAACTAGCCCCTTCTCCTCCTCCCCATTATTTTAGTGGAAAGCCAGTTTTTGAAGCTGTCTGCACCAGCCACTAGAGGGTAGCAGAGTCCCACGCAGTTTAACACCGGCTTATGCCTTATGGAGGTGAGGAACATTTTCCTTCCCGGGGGGCACTTTGAAAATTAGCACAATCTCCCGGAGCCACATGGAAGTTGGGGGCAGGCGTGTGCTGAGGGAGAGGAGGGCCAGATCCTGGATCAGAACCATGGATATGTCCCTTAGCCTTGTGTGCATCTCTGCTCCCTTCCCCTGAGCTCAGAGTGCAGCAGCAGGGGCTCTTCCACCACCACCACCAGCCGGCACAGAGAGATGGGGGATGAGGGGGATCTGGCCTACGATGCCCTGTGTCGGAAGGGGCGCCTGGAGGGGATGCTGGCTGGTTGCAGAAGCAGGTCGGGACGGGAGTAGCGCAAAATCGAAATTCTGGCCATCTACCTGGCTAGCCGATCCGTAACCGCGTACCGTAGCGGTTACCCAATTAACCAAAATACCGATGAATACCGTTACCAAACAGCCCATTTATCCCATAACCAACTGACTGGTTTTCAGCATTCTGTCATTTCTGGTTAACTTCCAGCCCAACAGCAAAGCCGCTGCCCAGGCGTCTGGGGTCACGGGGGGAGAGGCGCGCCTGAAACAGGGGCTTAGGACCAAAATCAGAGACAGAGTCAGGATCGGGGCCAGAACACGGAGCCTAGGGACCAACGCTGGAAGTGGAAGCTGGGAATTCCAAAGAGAGAAAGTGAGGCAGAGGGAGCCAGGATCTAAGCCAGAGAGAAACACGGGGTAGGAAGGGGAGCGAGGGCAGGTCCAGGACAGGAAAGAAAAGCAAAACTGCACAGACTAAGAGAAGTTAAAGGGAGCCTGAGAAAGGGAGGAGGGAGACTGGACTGGAAGCAGCTAGGCTGGAGGAACAAGGGAAAGAGAGAAACTAAGACATGGGGAGGGGGGGTCTAAGGGCGTTTTCAGATGGACACTTGTCACAGGAGAACAGTGTTAATCCCAGGATGTGATGTCCGCTATCCCAGGATAATCGACTATCCCGGTGATTAGCGCCACAGAGTCCAACAGCAAGACCTGACAGGCCTCTCTAGGCATTTTCTGCCTCTATGGTATCTAGGAGCACATGACTGTGGGGTGATCGCATGACCACCATCATCGTTCCGCAGTGCGTTGCAGAGCGCCATGTTTAAATACCATAAAGGGATGAGTTTTTATTTTCTTCAACTCAGAAATCAGACAAATGAAGAAAATCAGATTTTCTTCTGTCCCAGAAATCAGTGCGCTGAGCACGGACAAAAAGCACCATGGGACTGAAATTCATCCCAAAGACTCTAATCACCGGGATAACAGCAATGTGCTGCTCAGATGGACTATCCCGGAATTAAGTTATCCCGGGATAGAAATGTCCATCTAAACAGGGACCACTTTGTAATCCCTGGGTAATAAGCGCTGGATAGCTTTCTAATTATCCCTGAATAGTTTGTCCGTCTGAAAACGCACTAAGGCAGGGGAGAAGGCAAGGGAGACCAGAACTGGGAGCCGGGGGAGTTCAAGACCAGGGCCTTGACACCAAGTAACCAGTTGAAAACTGCATAAAACTTGAAACCAAGGGCCAGAGGGTAAACAGGAGAGAAATGATGGGAAACAGAAAGACAGAACGTAGCAACGCGGTAAACGGCACAAAGCAGTAATATGGCTAACTCATTGGTTAATAAATGGTAACCACTCAGTGCCTGATTGACATTGGCTACTGCAAATCCAGCGGGTGCCAATATCCACACAGAGATTCTGTTCTTGTTGGGAGCTGGGGGTGACATTGAGGGTCCCGGGACAACATCCCAGCTTAAAGCAACCCCCACTATTAGTCTCTCGTGGAAGAAGTCGTTCCTCTTAGTGGGGACGGGGGGAAGAGGCATGAATGGGAGCGACTGAAAATCAGACAGAGCCAGCAGAGTCCGTCAGTCTCAGGAAGGAGGGTTTGGGTGTCAAGGGAATGGAGGCGGCAGCGGAAATTCTGGTTGGAGCAGAGTGTTGGACTAGGGACCTTCCAACCCCGTGTCTCGGCGATTCTATGCTAACGTCCTGGTCACTCACTAGGAAGGGCTTGGCTGCAGTCTCCAGGACACAGCAAACTCCCCTCCTTTTTAAATACACATGAAGGAGACAGGAATTCTGTAGTTGGCGGCAGGAATTCCCCCTGCAGCTAGGCTTTGTGTTTTTAAAAAACCCTTCCAAATCCTCCTGGCTTACCCCTTACAAATCTCCCTTCCCAAATCTCCCGGCCCTTATGCAGCCGGTGCGTTTAGCAGGTTCAAAGCAGCAGAGCGGGACAGCCCTCCCCAAATACACGCTGTGTCCTAAAAGGCTTTACGGGACTCAGTAGGAAATGAAGGGGGAAGAAGCCTGCGCAGGGGAGAGAGATTTGCTCCAGATGAGACGGAGAACTGACCAGGCAGAGAGATACACAAGGCACTCGTACACAGCAGCATCTGTAGAGAAGGGGACTCGGGCACCAGCAGTGGCAAAATTATCCAGAGGGCAAGGAAGGGCTGGCAGAGACATCTATGAAGTGGAGCGGGGGGGGGGNGGCACTTTGAAAATTAGCACAATCTCCCGGAGCCACATGGAAGTTGGGGGCAGGCGTGTGCTGAGGAAGAGGAGGGCCAGATCCTGGATCAGAACCATGGATATGTCCCTTAGCCTTGTGTGCATCTCTGCTCCCTTCCCCTGAGCTCAGAGTGCAGCAGCAGGGGCTCTTCCACCACCACCACCAGCCGGCACAGAGAGATGGGGGGTGAGGGGGATCTGGCCTACGATGCCCTGTGTCGGAAGGGGCGCCTGGAGGGGATGCTGGCTGGTTGCAGAAGCAGGTCGGGACGGGAGTAGCGCAAAATCAAAATTCTGGCCATCTACCTGGCTAGCCGATCCGTAACCGCGTACCGTAGCGGTTACCCAATTAACCAAAATACCGATGAATACCGTTACCAAACAGCCCATTTATCCCATAACCAACTGACTGGTTTTCAGCATTCTGTCATTTCTGGTTAACTTCCAGCCCAACAGCAAAGCCGCTGCCCAGGCGTCTGGGGTCACGGGGGGAGAGGCGCGCCTGAAACAGGGGCTTAGGACCAAAATCAGAGACAGAGTCAGGATCGGGGCCAGAACACGGAGCCTAGGGACCAACGCTGGAAGTGGAAGCTGGGAATTCCAAAGAGAGAAAGTGAGGCAGAGGGAGCCAGGATCTAAGCCAGAGAGAAACACGGGGTAGGAAGGGGAGCGAGGGCAGGTCCAGGACAGGAAAGAAAAGCAAAACTGCACAGACTAAGAGAAGTTAAAGGGAGCATGAGAAAGGGAGGAGGGAGACTGGACTGAAAGCAGCTAGGCTGGAGGAACAAGGGAAAGAGAGAAACTAAGACATGGGAGGGGGGGTCTAAGGGCGTTTTCAGATGGACACTTATCACAGGAGAACAGCGTTAATCCCAGGATGTGATGTCCGCTATCCCAGGATAATCGACTATCCCGGTGATTAGCGCCACAGAGTCCAACAGCAAGACCTGACAGGCCTCTCTAGGCATTTTCTGCCTCTATGGTATCTAGGAGCACATGACTGTGGGGTGATCGCATGACCACCATCATCGTTCCGCAGTGCATTGCAGAGCGCCATGTTTAAATACCATAAAGGGATGAGGTTTTATTTTCTTCAACTCAGAAATCAGACAAATGAAGAAAATCAGATTTTCTTCTGTCCCAGAAATCAGTGCGCTGAGCACGGACAAAAAGCACCATGGGACTGAAATTCATCCCAAAGACTCTAATCACCGGGATAACAGCAATGTGCTGCTCAGATGGACTATCCCGGAATTAAGTTATCCCGGGATAGAAATGTCCATCTAAACAGGGACCACTTTGTAATCCCTGGGTAATAAGCGCTGGATAGCTTTCTAATTATTCCTGAATAGTTTGTCCGTCTGAAAACGCACTAAGGCAGGGGAGAAGGCAAGGGAGACCAGAACTGGGAGCCGGGGGAGTTCAAGACCAGGGCCTTGACACCAAGTAACCAGTTGAAAACTGCATAAAACTTGAAACCAAGGGCCGGAGGGTAAACAGGAGAGAAATGATGGGAAACAGAAAGACAGAACGTAGCAACGCGGTAAACGGCACAAAGCAGTAATATGGCTAACTCATTGGTTAATAAATGGTAACCACTCAGTGCCTGATTGACATTGGCTAATGCAAATCCAGCGGGTGCCAATATCCACACAGAGATTCTGTTCTTGTTGGGAGCTGGGGGTGACATTGAGGGTCCCGGGACAACATCCCAGCTTAAAGCAACCCCCACTATTAGTCTCTCGTGGAAGAAGTCGTTCCTCTTAGTGGGGACGGGGGGAAGAGGCATGAATGGGAGCGACTGAAAATCAGACAGAGCCAGCAGAGTCCGTCAGTCTCAGGAAGGAGGGTTTGGGTGTCGGGAATGGAGGCGGCAGCGGAAATTCTGGTTGGAGCAGAGTGTTGGACTAGGGACCTTCCAACCCCGTGTCTCGGCGATTCTATGCTAACGTCCTGGTCACTCACTAGGAAGGGCTTGGCTGCAGTCTCCAGGACACAGCAAACTCCCCTCCTTTTTAAATACACATGAAGGAGACAGGAATTCTGTAGTTGGTGGCAGGAATTCCCCCTGCAGCTAGGCTTTGTGTTTTTAAAAAACCCTTCCAAATCCTCCTGGCTTACCCCTTACAAATCTCCCTTCCCAAATCTCCCGGCCCTTATGCAGCCGGTGCGTTTAGCAGGTTCAAAGCAGCAGAGCGGGACAGCCCTCCCCAAATACACGCTGTGTCCTAAAAGGCTTTACGGGACTCAGTAGGAAATGAAGGGGGAAGAAGCCTGCGCAGGGGAGAGAGATTTGCTCCAGATGAGACGGAGAACTGACAAGGCAGAGAGATACACAAGGCACTCGTACACAGCAGCATCTGTAGAGAAGGGGACTCGGGCACCAGCAGTGGCAAAATTATCCAGAGGGCAAGGAAGGGCTGGCAGAGACATCTATGAAGTGGAGCGGGGGGGGGGGCAGGATGTTCATTGGGTTATTTTGACCTAACTCTTGAGAGGAAGTACCACAGAAACGGATCAACAGTTTCCAAATGATGGATATTAGAGGTGGGCTGTGGCTCGGGTAGTAGAGCGCATGCTTTGCATGTAGAAGGTCCCAAATTCAAACCCCAGCATCTCTGATTCAGGGTCTCAGGTAGCACGCCTGGGTGAGACCTCTGCCGGGGATCCTGGAAGGTCTCAGGTAGCAACGCCCGGGTGAGGCCTCTGCCGGGGATCCTGGAGGGTCTCAGGTAGCACGCCTGGGTGAGGCCTCTGCCGGGGATCCTGGAGGGTCTCAGGTAGCACGCCTGGGTGAGGCCTCTGCCGGGGATCCTGGCGGGTCTCAGGTAGCAGCACGCCTGGGTGAGGCCTCTGCCGGGGATCCTGGAGGGTCTCAGGTAGCAGCACGCCTGGGCGAGGCCTCTGCCGGGGATCCTGGAGGGTCTCAGGTAGCAGCACGCCTGGGTGAGGCCTCTGCCGTGGATCCTGGAGGGTCTCTGGTAGCAGCCTGGGTGAGGCCTCTGCCGGGGATCCTGGAGGGTCTCAGGTAGCAACGCCTGGGTGCGGCCTCTGCCGGGGATCCTGGAGGGTCTCGGGTAGCACGTCTGGGTGAGGCCTCTGCCAGGGATCCTGGAGAGCTGGATTTGAAACCCTGCTGCCGTGTCAGGTTGTGACAATGCTGGGCTAGGATGGACCATTGGTCGGACTCTGGCTGCTTTGAGTTGTGTGCTCAGCACACGCAATGTAAAATCCCGCCACATGTAAAAATCCCACGGGCGGGGTTTAGGCACGACATTTCGTGATTTAAAACTGCAAATGAAATACCTCGACATAATCTGCGTCTAAAAGCGGCCTCGGTTAGGCAGCTCCTTCTATTATCCGTGGCGTCCGAGCAGGCTGCCGAGATGCGATGAAGCACGCCCAGCCTCCAGGCACCCTCCCTTCCTGCACGGGGCACCCCGGGCTGGATGCTCCGCCCCTCCCAGCCACACATTTGTTCTAAAGGCCGCTACCGCTAACCCTAACTCCAGCATTTATTTATTTACTTGTTTTGATTTCAAACCCGCCCTTCACCAAAGGCTCAGGGCGGCTAACATCATCATAAAAGGTAAAAGAAGAAAAAAGTCATAAAAACCCCATCAATTATTTATAACCCACTTTCCCCAAATCCTAATCCTGCCTGTTCAATGTCTGGCCAAATAAATAGGTCTTACGCTGCCTCCGGAAGATTCTCAGACTAGGGCTGAGGTGAACGTCCAAGGGAAGGGAGTTCCAGAGCTCTAGGGCAGCTGCCAGGAATGCCTCTCTGTGTGCCGGGATCGTACAGACCTGGGCCAATGATGGAACTTGCAAGGGGGTGCTCTCAGCTGACTTTGAGGCCGCAGAGGGGGGAAATGGGGGGAGGTAATTGTTCCCCACCAGAATCTGGGGTCTGTTCGACCCCGCTGGCCTCGGTTCCCACTTGGCCTGCATCCTGGGATCACTCATCAGACTGTGGGATACACCCAGGTGACCTAACCCTCAACCTACTCTCCTTTTAACGCCGCCGGCTTGGGTTTCTAAAGGGGCCGCACCCTGGTCCCAGCAGCCATTGCGCCACCATTTACAAATTTACATAAACCCATGCAAATCCGCATACGACAATTTTATGCAAATGACACCACTCCTTGTCCCTCTTTTCAGAGCCCAGGGGTTGAGAGGGATGGAACCGGGGGCCCCAATGCAGTTTCATCAGAGATAGATCAGAAGGGGCCAATCCATTGGAGAGGGAATTTGTCCCCCAAATGTGTTTCAGCCCTAGGGGAAAGGGGCCGGCAGGGGTCAGTAGCCTCGTTGCCTACAGGAGCAAGGGGATCAATACAGGAAATGTTGGAATGCTGCCTAGTCAAGGCCTCCCTGCAGCTGAGGGTTGGGCAGGAGGGCGGGTATTACCTTTGGGGTCAACCTGTGCCAGGTAAGTGATGGAGCAGTTCTTGGCGCCTTTCCCCTGAATCAAGTAGCCCGTCTGGATGGAGACCGCTCTGACCATGTCTTTCCTGGGAGGGTATTTCTGCAGAGAGACAGGGAACAGCAGACAGGTGGAGATTGGGCCTCACAGGAGAGAGGAAACAGCCACTAGGTCAGAACCTTTTCCTTCCCAGGGGCCATTTTGAAAATGAGTCCAAGCTCTGAGGGCCGGATAAAAGTTGGGGACGGGGGTGCTTAAAAGGGTGCGCTCGGGAAAGCGGAGGTTTAGCTCTCCAATCAGTGCCCTGGATCTGTCACCCCTCCCCTGAGCTCACCCGCTCGGTACTTGAGGGAAGGGACTGGATGCAGGGGGCCGTTGGAAAGGGGACAAATACAAATGATTGATTCTTTATTTTGTTTTATTTCATATATTTCTAGCCCGCCATATCCTGCCTCAGGCAGCTTGAGGCGGCATTTAACCTCCGGCAGGACTTCATTTGAGTGGGAGCTGCCAGGTCTCAGCCCCAGCAATTCAATTCAAGGGGGGAGGGGCTGCTGAACCCCAGGAAATGCTCCTAATAGGAGCGTGTACCCCAAAATCTGAAGGACCAGGAAAAGGCCACTATTGGCCATCTTGGTTGGAAACAAACACCAGAGAAAGCCTGGATGGTTTATTTCGCCTTCATTCATGATTTTCCTGCCCCTCCATCCTATCGATTAAATCCCAAGAACTCCCGTTTTCTATTTCAGCGGCAGCGGGGAGGAAGGACAGCTCAGTGGTTGGGCCTGCTGCTCGCTGGAGGGAGACTCGAGGGCATCTTCCCCTGCCCTGCCAAGCTCTTTGTAGGGAGGTGCAGTTTCTGGGATGGGTTTGAGCTCCCATCAATTCATTTCTTTATAACTAGGCAACGCACTTGCAGCGGGAACTTCCCCGCCCGCTGCCCAACAGCTTGGTCTCCACATTGAGGAGAACACAGCTCCTAGGCAGGCTCATTCCCGGAAGCTGCGTGCTCCAGGAGAATCTGGTATTTCAGACAGAGCCCAGTCACGCCCCAGGTCAGCAATGGTACTCCTTTCGCGCGCCCCCTCCCCAACATGCCCCCACGGCGCCCCTGCCCCACACCCCAGACAAAAGGGGCACTCACGGGGTGCTTGACGGAGTAGTTCATGATGATGAAGTCATTCCCCATAGGGAGCCAGGAGCGGAGCGTGATGACATCTCTGTTTTTAAGGGGCTTGGGGCACTTCCCTGCAAGAAGAAATGGGGGCAGACGGATGAGGGTAGGAGCAGTGATAGGGGAGCTACAGAGAGAGGGGGACCTCTGGGCCCCGAGCCCACCCCATTCCTGCCACCCCCCTCTCTAACACCCCATCTCATGTCGCCCCCCCCCCCAACATCCATCCCGGCACCCCCCAGCCGACAGCATGGGCAACACCTTAGCAGTTCCCCCCTCTCCTCCATTCACACAACACTCTAAAGCCACCGTCTGTTCCTTTATCTGTGTTTGCCTTTGCCCTATATCCATGTGTTCGAACAGCTGCTGGTCTCCCTCTGCATTTGCTTTGGGTGGCAGAGAACGGGGGGGGGCTATCCAGGAGTGGGGTAATGGTTTCACACAACGCCCACAATGCAAGGCTGTGCCACTACCCGCTCTCGCAGAGTTGTGTGAACCAAGCCCTCTGCTTCCATGACGAGACAGGACTGCGGACCGGCGTATGCCTTGGTTTGACACCTTTCTCTGATTCGGGGGCTTCTTGGTCCCTTATGAGAGAGTCTGTCAGCCTTCCAAAACTGCATGTCTGACTTAAGAGCCTTAAATCAGTAATAGAAAGAGTCAAAATGCTCACCCTCCTTCTCTGTTCTCCTATGGAACCCATACCTTTCAAACGGTTCATTCTTTTTGGGTGTCTTCCTGACTCGGGCCTTTTCTAGCGGGTGTGGGTGCGTGGGGGGGATGGGGGGCTGTGCAGTGGGTCGGGGCGCATTCCCACACTCTCACCCCACCCATCTCCACGCATGGAGCATCGCGCATTGGCGCCCGTTGTTCCACACGTGGGTAGAGGGGGGTGGACACTCACGCACCCCCACCCACTGCCCGCGGCGTTCCCACGGGCACCACCAATCCCCCCCTCCCCACCGTTCGCACAGGCACACGTGTGCGAGGGGAGGGGGGGGGAACATCCATGTGAAAACAGCCTCAGTCGCAAGCTGTTAAACGAATCTATTGCTTCAGCTCCAGCAGTATTTGAAAAGAGTGCTGCCTTTGGTTCGGCCTTTTTCTACTGCTCCGCTGGTTTCATGAACAACTCAGATTCCTGCCCGAATCTTTTCCAGCTCCCGGTTGCATTCTTAGCCCGTTCAAGTTTCTTTGGAGTCCAAGGCTGCTGGTCTCCCTCTCAGACTCCGAACTGTCAAGGAATCGCAACCAGGCACATATCGAACGTGCATGGGTCTGAAGTGAAGCACTCTTGGTACCACGCGGCATTTCTTAGTCTTTCTTCATCTAAATCCTTCTCAGATTATTTCTAAGACTAAGCAACACAACAACCTACCAAGTCAGTCCCCAGCCAGGCAGTCTCTCAGCCCCCCAGCCTTTTGCCCAGTCCTATTTCGCCCCCCCCCCCCCAATCAGACTGGTTTCAGGGATCCTGCATAACAGCCCCTTCTGGCCTGGTACCGCGCCCTCCCTGCCCCGTCCAGCACAGACATGTCATTGGGCAGTTGCCCCCTCAAGCCTGGTCAGTGTTGTTCACTAAATCACCAGCAGGGGGACCCTGCTGTCAATCTCCTCCCGAGGTATTTCCCACAATGCAAAGCTGGACACTGAGGAATGCCCTTGGGGATATCCCTGCATGCAGAGTTCGGGAAGTAGCATGAATGGCAGGGATGTGAGAATGAGACATGAGCTGTTTCATTCCCACACATCCCTTGTCGATTAGATTGTAAGCCCTTTGGGGGTAGGGACCCGCCTATAGATTGTACAGCACCAGGAACACGGCTGGCACTATATAAATATAAATAATTACCATATAAATAATAAATAATTACTCCCGCTGCCTCAACTTCCTCTCCACCAACTCCTCCCTTGACCCCCTCCAATCTGGCTTCCGCCTCCTTCACTAAACTGAAACTGCTCTTGCTAAGATCATCAACGATCTTCTTGTGGCTAAATCTAATCGCCTCTGCTCCATTCTCGTCCTCCTTGATCTCTCTGCTGCCTTCAATACTTTCGACCACTCACTCTTGCTGGATTCCCTTCACTCCCTTTGTTTCCGTGGCTCCGTCCTTGACTGGTTCTCCTCCTACCTCTCTGACCGCTCCTTCAATGTGTCTGTTGCCAACTCCACCTCCTCCTCCCTTCCCGGCTGGGGTTCCCCAAGGCTCTGTCCTTAGCCCTCTCCTCTTCTCTATCTACACCCTGTCCCTAGGCAAACTCATTGCCACCCATGGCTTCCAATATCATCTCTACGCTGATGACACTCAACTCTCTCTCTCTACTCCCTCTCTCTCTCCATCTATTCAAGCTCGCCTCACCAGCTGTCTCTCTGACATCTCTACCTGGATGTCTCAAAATCAACTCAAACTCAACATGGCTAAAAAAAAAAAACATAAATTCCCCCCTCATCCTTCCTCTCCTTCCTCTTCCCTGCCGATCCTCATCGATGGGGTCACCATCCTTCCCGTCCCCCAAGACCGCAGCTTAGGCTTCATCTTTGATTCACCCCTTTCTTTTAAACCCCACATCAATTCTGTTACCAAATCCTGTCGCTTCTCCCTCCATAACATTGCTAAGATTCGCCCTTTTCTCTCTGTCTCCTCTGCCAAAACCCTTGTTCATGCCCTGGTCATCTCTCGCCTCGATTACTGTAACATCCTTCTCACTGGCCTCCCCCGCTCTCACCTTTTTCCCCTCATCTCTGTCCAAAACTCTGCTGCCAGGGTCATCCACCTCGCCAGTCGCTTCGACCATGTGCAGCCTCTCCTCTCCTCTCTTCACTGGCTTCCCCTTCCTGAACGCATCCTGCACAAGCTCCTAGTCTTCACCTATAAAGCACTTCACAACCTCGCTCCCCCTACCTCTCTGCACTTATCGCCCTCCATACTCCAGCCCGTGCACTTCGCTCCTCCTCTGTCCCCTCTCTCGCCCTCCCACGCCTTCCCTGCTCCCCTAAGCGCCTTCGTCCCTTCTCACTTGCTGCCCCCCATGCCTGAAACTCCCTCCCTGCCCACATCCGCCTTGCCCCCTCCCTTCATACCTTCAAATCCCTCCTCAAGACCCACCTCTTCCACTCTGCCCTCCCTGACTCCTCACTCCCCTCCCCTAACTCCTGCTGATCCCCTCCATCCAGTACAATCTGTTACCTGAGCTCTGTGTACTCCTATCCTCACCACACGGACCAGCCAGCCATCATTCTCGATGTAACCAAGCCAAACACGTGCACCTGGGACCTCGCATCCTCGTGAATGTTACACTCCTTGTCTCTCTCTCTGTTCCCCTTCCTTCGTCTCCCCCTCCCCAGTCTCTCAGATTGCAAGCCCTAGGGCAGGGACTGTGTCTATTCCATTACTTTGTAAAGCACCAAGTACATTGCTGGCACTATATAAATGCTTGCTAATAATAATAATAATAATCTCCCCATTATCCTAATCACCCGCCAGGGTCCCGGCTCATCGGCCTTTCTGTGGAAGAAAGTGGGGGGTTACCAGGTGTAATGCTAGCCACTCGTTTCCCTGTTACACATTCCCCCGCTACGGCATTTAACACGGGCTGTGATCCCAGAAAGCTTGTTCATGGACGGCGCGGAGTCGCTGCCCCACATTCCCAACTGTGGTTCCCCCAAGACACCATAGGGACCCCCTGCATCAAGAGGCAGCTCCTGGCCAACAGTCAGTGAAAACCCAGAGCAGCAGAAAGGTCTGAACAACACAGCCAAGCGTCCCAATGATGTCAGCAATGCCAAGGCACACTGCATGGACACTGCATCTAGAGACCCCCAGTGTGGCCCCTTTTATCTCCTTCCCCTCACTCCTCGCCGGCGGTTCTGTTCCTGGTCACTGCAGCCTGGACTAGCCAATCCAGACCCTGCAGAGAACAGTTCCCTGGAGTACCCAGCGCGGCACTGCCACCCGCTGTAGCGAACACTGAATACCAGGGCAACACAATGTCAGAGACACCCAGAGCGCTGTTCCTTGAATCTCCTTCCCCCGCCTGCTCCCCACACATCCCCCCTGCCCCGCCCCCCGGCTCCTCACAGCTGTAGTATCCCACGTCAGCGTTGACGGTCAGTTTGCCGATGTCGAAGGTCTCGATGACATTGGTGTCCCACTTTTTCCGGTACTCAATGTCATGCAGGACATCGTAGAGGCTCTCCGCTGCCACGTCCTTGCACTCCATCCTGCACTGGAAAGAGAGGGGAGGGGGTTAGAAACCAACACCAACAGGGAGAGACCCGCTACCCCGGGGCACATACCATCCCACTACATGCCCAGAACAGACACGGCCCTGGGTGTGAGGGAAGAATGTACTGGCCAGCCCGTGTGTACTGGACGGAAAGGGTCTTGTCCCCTGGTAAACGAGAGAACTGAGCTGGAACTCAAGCTAAGTGGAAGCAGGGCGTAGTTTGGGGGCGGGGGCTTGGCAGGGTTCAGTCCTGGCAATTAAAATTCAGGGGGGGGCTGAGCCCCAGGCAATGTTTCCAGGAGGAGTGTGCCCCCCCAAAATGTGAACGACCAGGAAAAGGCTGATATTGGCCATTTAAAGTCAGAAAAACTCTGGATGATTTAGCTGGCCTTCCTGCCCCACACCCTGCCTTGGCATTCATACAGATTAAACCACAAGAACTCTGGTTTTATATTCAGCTATAGAGAGGCAGGTTAGTTCAGCGGTTAGGTTGCTAGCTGGAGACAGATTCATTTCCCTGCTCTGACGACGTGCTCTGGGCCAGGAGGTGGGACTTCTGCGGACAGGCTGTGGTTTCTGGGACAGACCTCCCACCAATTAGTGTTTTTTAATCAAATTAAGCACTGAGTGGAAGCTTGGATGTTTTTCTCTGTGGCCGTCTGCGGTGTCCTGGTTAAGAAGGACTGTGAATCCATATAACATGACAAGGTCCTCACCCACTGTCCCGTTACACAACGGCCCAAGGACGCCTCTGCTCAGAGTTCGCAAATCATGAGCCAGACAATTTGGACAGTTAGTCCTTGATCGTACACTCATTGAGTCCCAGGCAAAACTCTCAGTAATTTTAATGAGGCAGGATCAGGAGGGCCTTACAATCTATAAATGGGCAGATCCCTGCTCCTTTCAGGGAATGGGGAGTTTTGTAGCAATAATCCCAGGTGATAGAGGACATGTACCAACCAATCTCCTGTTCAAGGTAAAACACAAGCAGACTGTAAAGAACTGCAGGAGGACTTTCCGAGACTGGGCGATCGGGCAACTAACTGGCAGATGAAATTTAACGTGGACAAGTGCAAAGTGATGCACATAGGGAAAAACAAGGAGCCCTCCGCCGACAAAGTGGAGGCGGGGGGGAGGTTGCCGCGCCCCTCTTCTCCCCGAGATGAGCACGGGGGGTGGGGGGAGGAGGAAACCGCAGGAGGGCGGGAAACCCCGCAGTGTCTGCCTGGGGGCCGATGATTGGCCGCCCAGGCATCAGGGGCTGGTGGAGGCGGCACCTGATTGGTCAGCGAGGGGGCAGCCCCTCCGAAGTGCCGCGCACGCCATCGCCAGGCATTTTCATTCTTGCCTGGTTCCCTGAACAGTCAGCGGCGTGGAGCAGCGCTGCTGACTTGGAAAATTAGAAGAGGAGATCGGGAAGCGAGGTTGAAGCGGCGACGGGGCGGCAGAAGCGGAAGGGAGCCGCCCAGCCCAAAGGGAAGAGGCCAAGAAAGGGCCCAGCCACGGGGGGAGAGACTTTGCTTCCGACACTGGAGCAGCTGCCCCCAACTGGGGAAGGAGGGAGTGAGGCACCCTCTCCCCCCACGAGGGAAGAAACGCGGAGGCGCCTGCAGGCCTGCGAGGCCCTGGCGGCATCCCTCCGGCACGAGGGGGAGGGAGATAGAAGGGGGAACAACCTTCCTGAGGAGCAGACATGGGGGGAACCCCCCCATAACTCCCCCGAGGACGTGGGGGGGAGAGACAGACCGCCCGGGGAGGGGTGGGCGGCATCACAGTTCCCTCCCAGCCAGGTCCAGAGAGGGAGTCGAAGAGGGGGGATACAACCCCTCCCCCCTCTGTGAGGGCTCCCACAGGCCAGGCGGGCGGACCAAGGGGACAAAGTCAAGCCATGCCAGGCCACCGGACACCCCCGCCCCCACGAGCGGGAGGGCGCCCAACTGCCCAGCCAAGGGAAAGGACCCCAGACACCGAGGGGGGAACTTTGGGCAGCCGTGGCCGGGGCTCGGAGTCTACGCAAGTCAGGACCAATGGGCCGACCCGGGTGGGCCGCGCGCTCCACCTTCGGTGGCTCTTGGGGCCCCTCCAGGAGGGGACCTCCGACGGGCCAGGGGGAGCATTGGTGTATCAGCAGGAGATACAGAAGGGACACCGGACAACCCAGCACAGGGTGATACACCAGACAGCGACAACCAGGGTGACCAAGAGATGTGGGACCGGATACAGGCGCCGGAGCGGGAGCTTGGAGCGATGTCAGACTGGAGGAGGAGCGGAACAGCCCGAGCCACGAGAGAGAGTTGGATGGGCCCAAGAAGGTGACGATGGACAAAACCTGGGGAGGGTAGCTGGGACATGGGCGACCAAATTCAGGAGGCACACTGGTTGGTCAGAAATGACTACCACCTCCAGCAACAACTGTGGACCACGAAGGCGCAAGGGGGTAACAGGGTGAGCACGAGGGTGACGGGCCTGGCCAGTGGGTATGGGACCCAACTGGGGCAGGCACAGCAACCCTCACAAACAGGAGGTCAGCGGCAGGCAGCACAGGTGCTATGGTGGAACGACTCATGGGTGGTCACCCCAGTACCCCCACCCCCACGTACCAAACTGCGGGTAGTGGTTTCTTGCCCAACAAGGCAGGGGGTCACAGAGGAGGATCTGATACAGTGGACAGGTCGCAGCAGTCAGGGGCCCCCAACCTGGTCCCTCACAACCGCCCTCTTCCCCCCCCCCCCCAAAGGCAGGGGATATTCGGAGCTCTCCGCCCCCACAGGCAAACACCTGGCTTACGCCACCCGGGAAAAGATATGGAGGGGGGAGTATATAGATAACTTTGCGCTCCTGTTCAGCGATCCCATCGTGGATTCATCTGAAAAGGAAGACCAGAAAGAAAGGGAGAGGTTCCGATGGCCCAAGGCTGACAGGAACTGGGCTAACTGGTTCTCTGCATTTTCAATTTATCTGGGGGTAACCCTAGAAGCTTCCCCAGAAAGGGCCGTGGAGTTATTAAAGTACGCAGATATGGGCACACGGCGTAGGACCCCCTGGCGCGTGGCTCAGGTATGACGAGGCTTTTCGTCATAGGGCGTCTTTTACGCCCAGGCTGCGTTGGGATCGCCACGCACAGGATTTATGGCTGGACTGCATGGTCGACATGAGCAATGCGCCCAAGACAGATAGCGGTCATGTATTAGTAAAAGGGGGAGTTGCCCCAGCAAATGACCCCAATAGGATAGATGGCAGGCGGGGTGGAGGGGCCACCTGCTGGGAATACAATAGGAATGGCAGGTGCTCCAGAGGGTCATGTAAATTCCGTCATGCCTGTTCAGTGTGTGGAGGAGTCCACTCTGTTTCAACCTGTTACAGGGGGAAACCCATGTGCGGTAGGCGGAACCAACAAGGAGCAGCAACGGGTGCCAACAATCAAGATGGCCAACAGGGGGCCGGGAAGGGAAAGAGGCCCAACCCCCATTAAGGTTAAGCGGCTGGAGTCGGATTTGATCCACCACCCGAATAGGACTGAGGTGGAATCCGTCATAAAAGGATTTGAGTTTGGTTTTGTTATCCCGGCTGGCACCGTTCCCAAAGGGCGTGAATCACCTAATCTGTAAACGGGATCAGGGATGGAAAGAGTAGTTTGAGACAAGATCAGCAAGGAAGTAGAGGAAGGAAGGATAGCTGGCCCATTTTCCGAGCCACCCCTTCGAACATTTCGTGGTATCCACCCTGGGGATTGTGCCAAAAAAAAGGTACCGGGAGAATTCCAGCTCATCCATCACCTGTCATACCCGAAGGGGCGCTCGGTTAATGATGCCACACCTAAGGACCTGGCAACGGTAAGATACACGTCATTCGCCGAGGCAATAGACAGGGTTAGGGTACATGGCAGGGGTGCCCTCCTTGCGAAGTGCGATGTGAAATCAGCATTCAGGCTCCTGCCGGTTCACCCCAGTAGCTTTCACCTCTTGGGAATGAAATTTGAGGGCCCTTATTATGATGACAGGGCTATGCCTCTGGGCTGCTCGAATTCCTGCTCGGCGTTTGAGGGTTTCAGCTCGCTGGTAGAGTGGGCTTTCAAGGCAGAACGTAAGGCAAGGGGATGTGGCAAAATACTTAGATGATTTTTTTGATAATAGCCTCCCCTGCCCCGGGGAATGTGAACAGTTGTTAAGGGATTTCAAACGCCTCGCGGCTCATTTAGGCCTCCCACTAGCCCCCGAAAAAACAGAAGGACCAACCACTAGAATCACGTACTTGGGGATCAAGATAGACACGGTATGCGTGCTATCCTGCTTAAGGGAAGATGGAGGATGTGAGAGAAACGATAAAGGCATGTTTGCATGCTAAGAAGATCACGGTCCGCACGCTGCAGTCATCATTGGGTAGCCGAAATTTCGCGTGTAGGGTCGTGGCACGTGGCAGAGTATTCCTATCCAGGCTGTATGCCCCGTTAGCGGGACGCCGTCCCCCCCCCCCAGAACCACCACATTAGAGTCACACGGGAAATGAAGGAGGATCTAGAGACTTGGTCAGCATTCCTCAAGGAATTTAATGGTGTGAGCTTTTGGCGGGATGTTACGCTTGGGGGCTCACCTTCAGGTACGTTCCGATGCGGCAGGGGGCGTGGGTTTCGGTGTGTATTTCCTTGGCCCCCAACGTGGAATGATTCCGGGGTAAGCCAAGGTTTGACATTCCTGGAGCTTTTCCCCATAGTGTTGGCCGTACAGATTTGGGTACAGGATTTTGCCAATAAATCGTTGATTTTCTGGTGTGACAACATGGCAGTAGTGCACGTTGTCAGCTCCATGTCATCTCGGTCGCGGAGGGTCATGAGGCTGGTGCTCAAATGTTTAGAGCATAATATACTCTTTACTGCACAACACGTCCCTGGGGTGGATAACAGCATAGTCAATGCGCTCTCTCGGTTCCAGACGGAGCGATTTCGCGAGCTAGCGCCGGTTGCCGCTCCCACAAGGGGTCTGGAGCCTTGGAGAATAGAGATGCAGAGGATTGTCCAGGGATCTCTGGCCCCTCGCGCCCAGGCAGCGTACGAACGGGCATACAGGGAGTTTCAGGATTTTAGACGTACCAAGGGGTGGGGTCTCAGTTTCCCCATCCATGAGGATGAAATACTGCCATTTCTATTGCACGTACTAAGGAGGGGTTTGGCGGTCAGGACACTAGCAAGTAGGGCGGCTGCCCTGGTATTCATGAACCGCGTAGAAGGCTTTCCATCACCAGATAGGGGGGTTTTCGCACGGCGAATGTTTGAGAGTTGGGCTAGAGAAACGGAGCAACAAGAGGGCACCTATTTCCATCCCGGTGCTGAAAGCCCTTTGCGGTGCCTTGCCAGGGATATGTTTTAATCAATATGAGGGGTTACTGTTTTCGACAGTTTTTAAAGTTCCGTTTTGGGGGGCATTTAGAGTAAGTGACGTGGTAGCTGAAGGGAGGGCTTTGGCGTTACAAGACAAAGGGGTTCTGCCACAGGCGTTGCAGATAACGATCTGACGTTCCAAAACAGATCAAAAGGGACGGGGACAAACAGTGAGATTAAATCAAACTGGCCCACAAGAAATCAGCCCTGTGCAGACTGTCAGGAGATACTTGGCCTCATGGCCTTCGATCCCGGGCAATTTGTTTGTCCACATGAACAGGTCCCCGCTTACACGCCATCAGTCAATGCTGTATTGAAGGCGGCACTGAATTCAGCGGGTTTACCCACCGAGAAATATGGGTTCCATTCTTTCAGAATAGGTGCCGCGACTACAGCTGCAGAAGCAGGGATGTCGGAAAGGGACAGCAGGGCCATAGGCAGACGGCAATCCAGAGCCTTCCGGGGGTATATAAGGCCCCTACACTTAACCTAATATGTCTGTGTTTTGCATTTCCTCCAGGCCCTATACACCATCGAGGAAACGAGACTGTGGTGTTGATTGTCGGCCACAGCTTGGTTCGTCGGGCGGGAGAAGCAGCGAAGCAAACCCAATGGGGGAATCAACTAGGCCTGTCAGCCAGGGCAGAGATAACATGGATAGGCCGTGGTGGTATGAAATGGGAACAATTAGTTCCAACGTTGTCCCGCAGGCAACACTACCTGCACCCTAAGATTATTGTTCTTCATTTGGGAGAAAATGACCTAGGAGTAGGGACTAGCGTCAGCTTAGTAGTTAAAATCAAGACAGAGTTGCCTATAATCAAAAAAAAATTCCGGGAGTCAGGATACTATGGACACACTTTACATGAGACACGACCCATCCCAAGAAAGTAGATAAGGCGCGGAGAAATGTCAATAGGGAGATCAGCAAGTGTTGGGTTAGCCTACGTCAGGCACGAACAGCTGACATATACACGGCCAGAGCTGTTTTTGAGGGACGGGGTCCATTTGTCCCCGGAGGGTAACACCCTGTATTTATCTAAGTTGGCAGGGGAGTTGGCGAGGTTGGTGTGAGCAAGAGTCGGTGGGGTACAAGGCAATCCAGAAGCTGGTTGTCTCGTTAGGTGGCCGGGGTCCAGTATGGTTAATAGGCGTTTTTGTAGGTAGTTGTAAGTCGTCTCCATAAGAGATGGGGGTACGATACCTGACGATAAGCAGGGCATGGCTAACAGGATCGTTCCCCTGGGAGGGGTGTCACATGGGGGGTAAGGGCAAGCATGGCCCTCAACCTTAATGACACCATTCTCCTTACTCGCGCCCATCCGGGCGTGTTCCCCTTCGGCCTTGGCCAGGGAGCTGTTCGAAGGGGAAGGTTGTTGAGATTGATTCAGTGCCGGCATTGGAAGGCCAGACATTTTCAACCAATTCATTGATGTTTTAGGTAAAATACTGGACCCATGATTGCTTAGTAGCAATCTCACCAATGTTCTTGCTCTATTTTGATTAAAGAGTGCGGCCATTTAATTCCAATTCATCTCTCCGTGTCTCATTTCTGTGATGGGGGTGCGCCGGCAATCCAAACTTTATCTACACAGCGCTGGGTTCTAAATTAGGGGGTACCCGTCCAAAAAAAGGATCTGAGAGTCACTGTGGACAATATATTGAAATCCTCAGCTCAACGTGCAGCAGCGGCCGTCAAAAAAGCAAAGAGAACGTTAGGAATTATTTGGAAAGGGATAGAGAGTACAACATAAAATATCATCATGCCGCTAACTCGACGGTGCGACCGCACCCTGAGTACTGCGTGTGCAGTTCTGGTCGCCTCATCTCAAAAAAGATAGAGGAGAACTGGAAAAGGTGCGGAGAAAGGCAATAAAAAAATGATCCAGGGTCTGGAACGGCTCCTGTACGAAGAGAGGCTGGGTACGTTGGGGCTCTTCAGCTTGGAGAAGAGATGACAGTGAGGGGATAGGATAGAAGTTTATAAAATCATGAGTGGTGTTTTAAATAGGGAGCGGTTATTTACCCTCGCGGATAGCACTAAAACTAGGGGACACTCCGGAAATCTAGCTGGCAGCAGATTTAAAACAAATAAAAGGAAGTATTTTTTTTCCACTCAACGCACAATTAAGTTGTGGAATCCTTTGGCAGAGGACGTGGTCAAGGTCAGTAGTATAACTGGGCTTTCAAAAAGATTGGATAAGTCGTTGGAGGATAGGTCCATTAGTAGCTATTAGCCAAGTTGGTTGGGGGACATAAGTAACCTCTGACTTCTGGGATCTGGGACCAAACAGCAGGGAATGGATGACCCCGTTATGACCTCTTGGGGACTTCTCCTAAGTGACAGAGATTATGGCCACTGTTGGAGACAGGACGCTGGGCTGGATGGACCATTGGTCTGACCCAGTCTGGCACTAGGGATGGGCGAACAGATCGCGGTTCGGGTTCGGCCGTTCGGTTCGGTTCGGGCCGGTTCGGTTCGGTCATGTTCGGTTCGGGCATTTGGAAAAAGGCTCTCTGTGCGAGGAATGATGGCCCCAGACCCATGACGGTAGAGTGGCAGCTTCTAGTGGCTGTTTCTTTTTTTATATCTATCTATCTCTACACTAAATCTAACTGTGATTAACTATTCTAAAACCTATTGAACTAAATGGAATATCCTAATAATTAACTACAAAGGCCTTGTCCTACAAACACACTTATTTCTATCTATCTCTATAAGTAAGCTAACTACTATGTATATCTATCTAGTAACTGTCTATCTATCTATCTATACAATATTACACAGGGGGAAACACAAAGACCACAGGGAGGGGAACAAAACTGAAATGAAAATCAATCTAATAATAATCCTACTCTAAATAAATCCAAAGCTTAAACAGGGGAAGGGAATCAGGGAGGGGTAAAAACAAAAAATAACACCTAAATCTATCTAATATAATCTAAATAAATGATAATATGGAGGTAAATGGGTTGGACGGGTGAGATAGGAGGAGGATGGCAATGGACTAGGAATAGGAAGGAACAAAATCTGCTGGGAGAGAGGGAGCCTTCTGAAACGCCTGCTGTTCAGGAACAGTGACTAGCTCAGAAGGTTTTGGGAAGGGGGGAGGCAATCAGTTTTGTTTCTTGCTGCGCCCGCCTCACCGCAAGCCCCATTGGCTCCGTGCAGCCTAGCCTGTGGCCAATCGCAGACTGCGAAGCCAGTGGTCTGAGGCGAAAAGGGATGGTGATTGGGCAGGCTGGCTGCTAC
>QEPC01002360.1:442098-492593 GCA_003113815.1 Sphenodon punctatus
CAGCATCGTGCGAGCACCCTCCCACTGTGGGTGGTACCGGTCGTTGGTTTGTCACGGCGGGAAGGAATTTTGCTGTCAGGCCTGATTGGCCTTGGCTTGGCAGGCGTTTCGCCTTCCTGACAGTGGTAATTTGCGATTGGTTCAGTGGTGGGAAGGGTAAGTTAACGTGATTGTTGTCGCACCTGCAGGGGTCCGGCGAGTTAGTTACGCTAGGTCAGTCGGGATAGTTCGCTGCCAGGTCATCGCCGTAGGAGATGGGGTCAGGGAGAACGCTAGAGCTTGAGCAGCCAGCGTCACACACGACCCAGGTGAGGGGCGGGTCGAGGTGCCCTAGGACAGGGGCAATCCAGGGCAGCCGAGAGCCGCACCCACTTCTTCCTTGGGTCACGGTAGGCAACGGCCTCCTGACCCGGCTGGGGCGGCCGGGCAGGCGTGACATTGCAGCAGCTATAGGTGGTTATGTTGGCGGCACTGAGGAACATCACCCCGCGTAAAGTTCAGTAAAGTTAAGGTTAGCCAGGACCCAGGAGGGGTACCCTTCCTCCCCCGACTTGGATTCATAAAGATGAGTGCGGCCTACTTGTCTACCCATAAATCGGTGTGCGTGTCTTCCTCCCAGGGGGCGGGACAACTTATGTTTGTGGGTGGGGGATTACAAAGATGGCAGCCAGCTCTGACGATGCACTTTTCCCAGGTACAAAGATATAAGATCTCAAGATTCCTGCCTATTTATTCAAAATCCCCCACTTCTGGCTTTTCACTCTCCATGGGGCTGTCTCATGAACTGCTCTCTCGCTCTCTCCTGCACCCTCTTGCTCCGTTCCTCTGTAGCTCCTAGCATGTGGAGCAGCATCCTGGTACCTTTCCAAAAACCTGTCTCTTCCATCCGACTTTCTCTAGCTCCTTATCCCCATAGCCTGCTCCCTCGTGCTCCCTGCCGTACTGTCCTTTATTCAGGGTCCCCTTCTCCACTGTAGCGCGGGCCCCTGCAACTTCTCAACTTGGTCAGTGTCTCCCTAGCTTCCCCTCTCCCTTGTCGCTCCTAGATTGTAACCCCCTTGGGGCAGAGACTTGTCTAATTAATGATTGCTCATTACCAGGTACACTGCTTGCACTAGATCGAATAATAATAATTCAGGCGTGAGGAACCTTTTCCTTCCCATGAGCCACTTTGAAAATTAGCCCAAGCTCTACAACAGGGGCAGAGAACCTGAGGCCCAGGGGCCAAATACAGCCAGTGGCTAGTTGAACTGGATCTGGCCCCTGTATCCAGTTCCTACCTCCAAGCCCTGAGAGATTGACCTCGGGGTAACGGAGCAGAGGAGAGGGCATGATGCCCTCTTCTCTGCTCCTTTACCCTGAGCTCGATCCAGGGGGCAGACCCAGGTCATCATGGTTACAAGGAGAGAGGGGATCAAGCCACGGCACAAAGCCATGATCTGGAAACTCCTCTTCCTGAGCGCACCCTGTAAGCAACCCCCTGCCCCCGACGTCCATGCGGCCGTCGGAACTCGCACTCATTTTCAAAGTGGCCCTGGGATGGAAAAGGTCTCTCACCCCTGATCCACAGGGAAGACAGAAATTGAGACCACCGCCCCTCTCCAACGCAGACAGACACAGACACACAGAGGAAGAGAGTTGCCCAAGGCCACACAGCCAGGAAGAGGCAGAGACAGAGAGAGAGCGAAACTCCCCAGATCTTTGCTACTAGAGACCACATCAACTGGTTAGAGTTTTCTAACCTGTCGTTTTCCCTCTCCTGTCCTGCCCACCCCCTTTGCTGGAAGTCCCCTGCCTTCTGTTTCTCCAGACAGATTCTCAAACCATTGAAAGGGAGGGCAGCAGAATCAACACAGAGAAATGAGTCACCACTGTCGCGCCGGCATAATTTGCCACCCAGCACCGTATGGTGCGCGGCACAAGAGACACCTGAACAGATCGCATGCCTCCGGTTGGCAAATGCCAGCTGTCTAACAGCAACCTGTCAGGAACCCTCATGTCAGCTTGCTGCATTCAAGAGCCACCGCTGGCTCTCATCGTGGGAGAGGGAGTTCATGAGATCAAAAGCCGGTTGTGTGCCACTAATCACGGCTGGGAAGCAGGGATGCAATCGAGGAGAGGACATTGGGCAGCTTTCTTAGTGCCACCCGGTGCCAGGAGATCAGAAAGCGGGGGCACTGTGCGGTACCACCGTGCATTAGCATCCAGAAAGCACAGGAATTTTCCAAAGGCGCAAAGGAACGTTACAGAGTTGGGGGGTGTAATCGGGTTTCGGTAAAGCACAACCAAACACAAAAAGCTCTTTCCCGTTTCCATATTCAAAACATCACTAAAGCAGTTCGTTCCGGTTCCGAGTAAACCCAAAATTTGCCAGAAAACTTGGTATCCGAGGAGGTATTAAACGGGCCTCTAAACACAAAGAGTCTCTGGACACAGATACTAAAAACACAAACAGAAATACAGAAACCAACTCAAGTTGACAGCCAGTGTGGTGCAGTGGCTAAGCGTGCAGTACTTGGACCAGAAGGTAGGAGGGGGGGACCCCGATTCAAGTTTTGCCTTAGCCAGAAACTCACTGGGTGACCTTGTGCCAGTCACAATATTCTCTCAGCCTAACCTACCTCACAGGGTTGTTGTGAGGATGAAACATTCTGCTACATGTAAAACGTTCTGAGTGCCATGGGGGCGGGGGCACGCTATAGAAAAATAAATATGATTATTATTATGTATTTGCCCCATGCACAGCCCTACTACAGAGCAGGAGTGGAAACCTCTGGGTCTGTAAGGCAAATCCAGCCCACAACTGGTTTTTATTTGGCCTCTTTTCAAAGCCTGGCTCTGGCCTGTGGATCTAGTCCTCCCCCCCCGAAGCACAGAAAGAGCGAGTTGGAGAGATGGGCACACAGTCACGGTAAGGGGACAGATCCATAATCTGGACCCTCACCTGCCCGTCGCTAAGCGTACCCCTTAAAGAACCGCTGTCTTCAACTCCTATTGGGGCGGCAGAGTTTTTACTCATTTTCAAAGTGGCCGCGGGAGAGAAAAAGTTCCCCACCCCCGGCACGGAGAGACAGAAAGACACCTTCTCTGGACAGAGTCACACCAAATGTTGCTTAATGGTTGGTACGTCCTAGCCCAGGGCTGGTTTGTTGTTCTTGCGAGTGCTACACGCCCAGGGTTAAATGACCACTGGTATTAGATGAGAATGATCAAACAAGCAGTTGCCCAGGGGTAACTTACCCTGGGAATAAAGTACCACACCACACCCCAAAGCAAGTCTTCCTCTCCCTCCACCCCATCCTTCAGCGCTTCTCTCCTGCGACATTCCCACCCGGTACTTCACCCTTCCTCTGCCACCATTCTCACCCGCCCTGAATCTCCGGAGCCCTGAGTTGATCTAATCAACTCACTAGGGGCTACACCGAATAATTTTTTAAAAAACAACAACTCACAAGTGTTTCCAAGGGGCTGAGTGCCAAGGCTGAGTTTTCGGCCACCACTTGGAACTGGTACCAAGGTCTTCAAAATCAGAACTCCGGAATGTGGAAATCCTCAAAACTCGGAACCTCGGAAACACAGAAACTCGGAAACACTCAGTGCCGGAGCTGGCACATGGCGCCGTGCGTAGGCGTTTAATGTTTCCTGTCCCCGCTCCAATCACAGTGCAGAGTAGTGCATCCACCCCTTCCTCCCCTCCCCCATGCATGCCCCTATGAAACCAGATGCAACCCCCCCCCCCCCCAATCTACATGACTCCCTTGCTCCATGCCCTTATGCAAGGCAAGCCTCCCCTCCCCCAAACACACCATAATGAACCAGAAAGTATCCCCCCCATGTCCCCCAGCTAGGGACATCTTGGCAAACCCACAGCAAAAGTGCCAAACCCACAGCATCGCCCTAGGGCAATTTTTTTTGGTTTTCCAACTTCATACACCGATTGGGGATCAATTCAATCAAAAAATCTGTACCAGACATACCCAGTTTGGGGGTATTCAGGTACCTGAGGCGGTACCCAAAAAAGTGAGTCTTACCCATGGGTACTAAATTTAATACCCATTTCAGCTCTCACCCCCCGATACCCTCCCTTGAACACTTTCATTCTGCTTCCTTCTCCCTCCTCCTCTTCAAATCCCTCCTGAAAACATCATCAAATATTCATTAAGAAATAAAGCGGTCGGTAGCAATTTAAACTCTCTCCCTACACCCAGGTAGGAGCAATCTCATTAACAGCGGTGAGTTTGGGGAATTCTAACCCTGGATTCAATTTTTTCCCTACGGGTATATGAACTCAACTGAGAGGCACAGCACCTGGCCCTTATCACCAGAGTAGCTGAGCATGGAGATTATTATTATGCATTTATATAGCACCAGCAGTGTACCTGGCACTTTATAGTTGTTCTTAATGGAGACAGGTCCCTGCCCAGTGAACTTACAATCTAAGATGAACAGGGTTAAGGAGAACACACAGGGAGAGATACACACATATTCCCATTTTACAGATGGGGGAACTGAGGCTGAGAAGTTATCATTTGCCCAAGGCCACCCCGCGAGTCCATAGCTAGGGTATGATTCAAACCTGGCTTCCCAGGTCGAAGTGCAGCACCTTATCTGCTACACCACGCTGGTATTCGCACAACCCTGCCCCGCCCAGCTTCCCACTCAAGGAGCAGCTGTGTGAACAGGCTTTTGTGTGGCAAGCCACCCCAGGCCGTTGGGGCTCGCTCCTTGTGGGGAGTGGGGGTGGGTTCTGCCCTTTTTGTATATTTTTAATGAATTTTAAATTGTATATGTTGTGTTTGTTTCATTATTATAATTAATGTTTGTGAGCTGCCCCGAGCCGGTCTGTGAGCAGGAGGGTGAGGGGTAGAAATACAATTAAATAAAATTGTGCAACCCTGATTCATCATACGGCATCCTCGGCATGGGTACTGCGCCGTCCTGGCTTCTCCCACTTGGGTTGGCCTTGGACCTCGGAGGCCACCAGTCAAATCCCATCCTAGCCATAAACTCACCTTAGGCCAGATGCTGTCTCTCAGCCTCAATATTCCCCCCATCTTCTGTAAAATGGGTATACTAATAACCTGCCTCCCGGGGGCCTTGTGAGGGGGAACTAGGTAAGGATCGTAACACAGAAATTATTAATCATTATTATTTTTATAGCATCAGCAATGTGAATTTATATGCTGCCCATCCCACAAGGCTCACAATCAATAAAGAATAATGAGACAGATCCTTCTCTCCCCCCCCCCAAGAGGCTTACAGTCTGAGACAGGGATACAGTTTCAGGTGCACGTGCTCCGCTTTCAAGGAGAGAAGGGAGATCCTGATCGGGAGCAGCACCGGTGACCAATCTAGAGGAGGGTGCGGAGCCAGGGAAAGCTTGACGGAAGAGAGGTAGATTTTCAGGAGAAACGTGAAGGGAGGGAGCAGAGCGTCTGTGTTTGGGGAGGGAGCTCCTAGCCTAGGGGGCAGCCTGGGAGAAGAGGCAGAGGTCACCGAGGGGGACCCTGAAGACTTCAGAGCAGATGAGGAACTAGGGAGAAGGTGACAGGAGAATGCAGCCTACTAGGGTGTCTGTCCTGTGGAATTAGTTCTCTCTGGGGAAGCTTATACCGGCGGGAGAGGGGGTTGTTTGCCCACAGGGGAGGGGCTTGGCGATGGCGTTGTGGAGGGTTTCTTTTAGGAACCCGCTACTAAAAATGTGTGCGTTGGTGACGGCCCATCAGCGACGCTCGCCCGGTGCTCGGAGAGGATGGTGGTGAGATCCACAATGAGTCTTAGGCCATTTTTGCATGGGCCTGGCTGGGGGAGGGGGGGTCGTGGGCGCTGCGTGGAGCGCACACACACACATCCGGCGAGTGGAGGGGATCAAACGGGCCAGGGAGAGGGGATGGGTGTGCAGCGTGCGCCCCGACCCAGGCACAGTTTGGCCTGCCCCCACACGGAGCAGCCCCAACTTTTCCCTGATGCTCCATGCGTGGGCAGGCGTGAGTCACGGAAGCACACTGCCCTCCCCCCCCCACGCTGCCTTTGGACGGGCGTCTGGATGCTTGAGGGATGGATGGGTAAAGACTTGAAGGACTTGTCTAAAAATGCCCTTAGTCCTTGCGTGACGTGGATCTTTCTACAATCCTGGACCAGCCCCTCAAAAGGCTGGATCAGAGACTCTTTGGTTGCTCTGAAGGTCAACGAGCAAACCTTTAGCAAGAGAAGAAAGGAGCTCGCTCTCTCAGCCAAAACATTACGTGGGGGCACGGGGTGGGTAAGGACTTGAAGTACCAGGAAGCGTACAAGGCTCATTAATCTTCCGGAGAGAGGCAGGACAAGAATCAGCTAAAGCTGGACACACTTTAATTAGAAAGAACCTACAAATGATTAGCACGGAGGGTGATTAACCGCTGCCCCCAGCTGCCCAGGGGGTGGGTGAAAAGTCTCCATCACTCAGTTTGCAAATCAGGATTAGATGCCCTTCTAGAAGAGCCCTCCACGCCCATTATGTACGTTATTTCAATTGATAATAACTCAAAGGCTCAGGGCAGGTAGCAGCGTAATAAATAAAACAGAATTAAAAATCATAACAGTACGTAAACACTAGGGCTGTGCCTTCGGTTTTCAGTGAAGCACAAAAGCCCCTTTCAGCATCTGTATTTGAAACACAAATACGAGGGATGTGTATTTGTGTTCAACGTACAGATTTACCCCAAAACAGATACCTGAGCTCTCAAATTGGACTCCAGAAATTGCAGCACGTCTCCCCCTTGGAGCTGGGCTGCTCTCCGAAGCCTTTTCCTTATCGGCCTGTCAAAACGGCAGCTGCTCGCTGCCCTTCTGCGCCGAAATAACCCCTAGGCAGGGAGCCGCGGCCACTGAATTTTCCACAGTGGTGGCTATGGGGAAAGTGCAGCAGACATGGGGCAAGATATAAATAAATGCCAATACTATCCGACAACGCCTCTCATAGGAAACAAAAGACCCATTTGCACTACAATGATAGCAGCAGCCCTCAAAGCAATACTATAATTCTGGATTGAGAAAAGAACACCAGGCACTCAAAATTGGATGAATAATATGTGGTATCTATTTTCCATGGAGAAAGCTACGGCGACCATGAGGGACAAGACAAAAAACTTCAATGCTAAGTGGTTTCAATGCCTGGAACTGATGCAAAAATCCAGTACAGAAGAAGATCAGCGTACCTATTGGTTTGACTATTTGCTAAGAACGTAAGTGGAGCCTGAAAAGAAAGAAAAGGAGGGGGCCAGTGGATAGCAAAGGAGGATGGTACTGGTGCTGATGGGGAAGGATGGGGGGGGGAGAGAATATGTTTAAGAACCAGAAAAGAACAAATGCAATGTAAAAAATAAATAAATGTGTTAACTTGTTAAAGGAAAAAATAAAAAATGTTATATTTAAAAAAAATACAGATACAAATACTTGAACCCATGCACAGCCCTAGTAAAAATGTATTATAAAAAAAAAACCTACTCCCAAAGCCTAAATCCCCACCCGCCAAATGCTCGGCCACACAGAAACGTCTTGCACCACCTCCATTCAAGCTTGAGTTCTACAACAGTGGGGCGCCCCCAAGGATGCCTCTCTGCTATGGTGGCCATACCGCCCCTTTAAAAGAGGACACTTATGAAAAATACATCATGCAGGGCTGCCCTGCAACATGTATTCATAATAAGTGTCCTCATTTAACGGGAAGGTATGACCCCCGTACTCTGCGCATGCCCGTAGGAACCCGACAGGCAGATGGCGCCTGCAAGAAGGTGCCCCCGGCTCACCACAGGGCCCAACATGGTGCATAGGGGAAGAGGCCACGGCCTTTCAGACGTGTGGAGCGGGCCCAGGCTGGCCAAGGCTTTATAGGGCAAAACCAAGCGCAAGTTATTGGGCTTGGTGGAACAATCCTCCGCCTCTCTCTCTCTCCCCCCTCGCCACCCTGCCACAGCGGAGCCAAGAGGGGGGCAGGTTTGAACGCCGGCCTACAGGCCGCTCTGGGCCGCTCCTTGGCAGCGGAGGGCGAGACGGGAACCGGTCCGTGGCTCAGCAGAGCGGGAGGAGGCGGCCAGCGAGGAGCGCGAGCTTCCTCAGCAACAGGAGGCCGGTCTGCCGACGGGCAGGCCACACTAATGGAATAACGACCCACTCCTCCGGGGACGTGCCGGGAAGCCAGCTGCAGAGAACTGGCTGGGGGGGTTTATCGCTCTTCATGTCTCATCTCCCTCCCCCCCCCGGCCCCAATATCCCAGCCTGCGGGGGAGGGAAGCAGGCGTCCCCAGAGGGTCTGTGACAGAATCATCAAATTTTAAGAGTTGGAAGTGACCTCAGAGGTCATCTATCCCACCCCCCTGCTCAGTGCAGGAAGGGGAGCCAAGCCCACCCCCGCCCCAGGCAGCGTCTGTTCCACTGTCAAACAGCTCTGACCGGTAGGAAGTTCTTCCTAACGTTTAGCCAAAATCTGCTTTCTTGTAATTTGAGCCCATTGGTTCTAGTCCTGCCTTCAGGAGAAACCGAGAACAAGTCTGCTCCATCCTCTCTGTGGCAGCCCTTCAGATAGTTGGAGACGGCGATCCTGTCTCCCCTCAGTCTTCTCTTCTCTAGGCTAAACACACCCAGCTCCTTCAACCTTTCCTCGTAGGACTTGGTTTCCAGACCCCCGACCCTCTTTGTTGCCCTCCTCTGAACCCGTGTCCGATTTGTCAATGTGCTTCTTACAATGCGGTGCCCGGAACTGAACACAAGACTCCAGATGAGCTCTGGCCAGCGCAGGATAGAGCGGATGGCTGATCGGCGTGGAGAGGTTGCTAAACCAGCCATCCCTGCTCAGCACAGGGGTGGGGGCAGAGCTAAGGGGAATCAGAGGGAGCCCTGTAAGGTGCCGATTCCCAGTCCTACCCCCGCAAAACTTCATGGGCTGGAGCATCTTGCGGGGGGAGGGGGCGAGCCCCTGTGTAGGCAACATGACACTCGTTGCCTGTGTTGGGGGGGTGGCTCCCAGCCCAGAAGGGCTCCATGGCCATCTGGTAACTGGTGAGCTGGCCCTAAAGATAAACTGAGGGGCTTCTGGTGGCCCTATCGCCTCACCGTGGCCCTGCCCCTCGGGAGCACCCTCTCCTGGGGTCTAGCAGTGGTCGTGTATGGGGCACCAATGGGAGGGACTGGGGGGCCCATGGTGGGGCGCCTAGCAATAGAGAAAAGAGTGGGGCTCGTGGCAGTCGCCCCGTGTCACTCTGTCGTAAGGCCGGCCCTGGGTGCGAGGGGACCTCCAGCGGCCATTGGATGGCCAACCACGGGCCGCAAAAAGGCCAAGGAGCAGACCTTTCCCACGCCTGGCTTAGCGGTTCAGGTGCACCCTCCAATTCCCCTTAGCTCTGCCCCTGCCCCCCCAACTTTCACAGCTCTTACAATGCTGACGGTGCTACAGGAGAGCTGAGAATATTTTCAATGCCTCTGACGAGCAGTGCTAGCCAGGGTTTGGGAAGCCAGTTGCACAGGAATGCTTTGGTGTTCTGGGCGCCGGGTTTCGCGTGTAGCTCCCAGCACCCAATCCAAGTGTGGGTCTGCACACTCAGATTATACCCAGCATGTGAGAGCAAAGAGGGCAGCCTGGGTCTCATCCTCTCGTCCAATGGTTTTGGGAACAAGGGACAGAGAACGCTACTGAACAAATTGCCTGTTTCTACAGTGGGAATCTCTGCCCTAGACACACTCGTTCGCTCGCCTACACCCACTTCAGGGGGTTGGGGGTAACCATGGAAGCAAAATCACCATCAAAAGAGAGATTGTGTGATGAGGCGGAGGAGGAAGAAGAAGCTGAGTAAGTAACCAGGCTCTTACGTAGAGCAAAAGGGGGATCAGAGATCCACCCTGGGTTGTCAAGCTGTCCTTTTACCTGTGAAAGACCCAAGTTCAAATCCTGTTTTCCCTATAGAATCACAAGCAAGCGGTCTGTACATCTCTGCTAGACAGAGAGACACCACTCCTGTTCAGCCTCCACAGAGGAGTGAGAATGCAATCCTAGAATCCCAGGACAGTAGGACCAATCCCAATCTTCCAATTCCAGGACAGTAGGACTGGAAGATTCCTCCAAAGGTCATTTAGTCCATCCCTCTGCTCCTAGGCAGAATATCCTTGGTCTATGGCATCTGAGACAGATGCTTGACTGGGCGGGTTTTGAAAGCATCCACAACCTGCCAAAACTCTTGTTCATGCTCTGGTCATCTCTCGCCTCGATTACTGTAACCTCCTTCTCACTGGCCTTCCCCAGTCTCACCTTTCTCCCCTCATCTCTGTCCAAAACTCTGCTGCCAGGGTCATCTACCTCGCCAGTCGCTTCGACCATGTGCAGCCCCTCCTCTCTTCGCTTCACTGGCTTCCCCTTCCTCAACGAATCCTGCACAAGCTCCTAGTCTTCACCTATAAAGCTCTTCACAACCTCGCTCCCCGCTACCTCTCTGCACTTATCGCTCTCCATACTCCAGCCCGTGCACTTCGCTCCTCCTCTGTCCCTTCTCTCACCCTTCCACGTCTTCCCTGCTCCCCTAAGCGCCTTCGTCCCTTCTCACTTGCTGCCCCCCATGCCTGGAACTCCCTCCCTGTCCACATCCGCCTTGCCCCCTCCCTTCATACCTTCAAATCTCTCCTTAAAACTCACCTCTTTCGCTCCTGTCTCTTATACACATCTAGATGTGTATAAGAGACAGTCCTATGTCTCTCCCCCAGCTCCTGTCTCTCAGATTGTAAGCCCTAGGGGCAGGGACCGTGTCTATTTTATTACTTTGTAAAGTGCCAGGTACACTGCTGGTGCTATATAAATGTTTGTTAATAATAATAATAATAATAATCTCCCTGGGCAGCCCGGACCTTACCACACGGCAACCTGGGGAGACACTCCCCTATTTATTTCTCTCACTCCCGCCTCGCACGGCCCCAAACATGACCACCCATGGGTGCCAGATCGGAGCCTGGGGGCAGGGTCACCAGGGGCTCCATATTTTATCTTCACTCTGGGCCTCGCATGTCTGCAGGTCACGAACGAGGGACATCAGTAGAGCTACGACGACTAAGCATTTCTATAGCACTACTAGGCGTATGCACTGTGCTTTAAAGTCGCAGACAGGTGCCTGCCCAGTGGATGAGATGGACAAGGATGAGGGGATCACAGGGGAAGATGGACAGACACATATTTCCATTATTTTTTTTAAAACAGATGGGGGACCGAGGCTGAGACCAACATTACATACATGTGAAACCTTTGGTGCCACACATTTACCAAACATGTAGTCCCGTGTTACACGTGTGTGACCCCATGTTTCTCCATGACAGTGAGTTCATGGCTAGGGCGTCAGGATCCCAGGTCTAAGTCCAGTACCTTCTCCACTACACCACGCTGCTGAGCTGGCCGTGGGGCACAGGAGACTGGGGCAGCAGAGAGGTTGCAGGTTGGGATCGAGGGGCATCAGCAGAGCCGGGTAGCAGGGATGAATGGAGGTTTGCGAGTCAGGGCTGAGTCCGAGAGCTGGCGACAGTACCGCGCGGGGGCTGCCGGGGGACGGAGACGAGGCACTCTCCGAAACGGAACAGCACTGGGTGTCACAAACGAGGGTGCCCCGCCCCGACACAAGGGCTAAGCTCCGTGGGACCGGGCCGTGGTGCAGAAGATGGAATTCACCACCTGGGTCAGGTGGGACCAGGGAGGCCGCTGGCGTGGGGAGCTCAAATGCTCTGCTGCGCCTGCAGGCAGGGACAGGCTGCCCTTCCCCTTCCATCCCAACATGGCCTGCTCCCTTCCCCCTCCACTCAGGCAGGCTCTCCTCCCCAGACAAACTCGGTGCACTTTGAAGGGGGCAGTGGCGGGCAGGGATGCAGAATGCACATGCCCCCCCGTGCCCTGGGGCAGCAGCACCCCTCGTCCCGGCAGTGGTGCAGGATCCCGGGGGCAGGCTATGGAAGCACCTAGAGGGGGCATGAATTGGAACAACAGCGGGCCGTGGGGAGATAAGGGGGTGCCCAGCGCTTGCAGGAAGCTGGTTTTCTTAAGCTGTAACAGGAGCAGCGCACGATTGTGCTACGTGGCAGAGGCTATTTTTACCCTCCGGCGAGAGGAAGGCGTTTGCAGCTTGGGCTGATTCCAGCACAGGTAATTATATCCTGCCTCACAGCTGGAATCCATTGTGGGCCCTCTCTTCCTCCGCTAAGCTCCACGCCGCACTCTCAAACCAGGCAGAAACGGCTCCCTCTCTCAGCACTGGCTGGATTCCCGGGGGCACTCCGTCCGGACAGGTCTAGGAGCAGCCAGGGTGGGTCAGAGATCCACGACTCCAGCCTCCGACAAAGGGCAGTTTGGGATGCCGAGTAGCAGTGTGTAAGGACCCAGCCTTGAACTCTCACCCTCCAGGTTTTTGGGGCCTACGGCTCCACTGCTTCCCGCTGCCTCTGGTCCAGCTCCTGCAAGAGGCCTCCCTGCCTTGCCCTAGCCACACCCTCTTCTGTCTGTCTCCTGCCTTTGCCACGCCACCTAGCATCCTGGTTGGCTGCCAGCCGGCACATAAAGTGGCGTCAACAGGACCGTTGGGTGGTGGAACAGGACCGTTTCCAGTGCTGATCAGTGTGGATCAACATCCAGTGTGGATCAGCTGTTAGTGCTAACAGCCAATCGGCTGCCAGTGTGAATCAGCTGATCCCACTGAACAGCTGATGGGCGGCCAGTGTGGATCAGCTGTTAGTGCTACTGCTATAACAGCTGATCTGCATTCCAAGGAACTGTCTGTCCTCTGCAGAGCCGCTGTCTTCAAACTGAGGAAGCATCATGAGGGGTGGGATTCAGCCAGAGATAGCAAAGCCACACACCATTAGCCCCTGCCCACGCATGCACACATACACTTATAGCCTGTGAATCTCAGGGAAGGCTGGGAAGACTCAGAATGGGAAGAACTGACCCCAAATCCTAGGTCGAAGAGTCACTTGCAGCTCAGGAACTGCAGTCTGAGTATCACTGGGCTAGAATTTTGCAGAATCATCAGGGATCCTTTATTATTAGGTATAGCACCAGCAATGCACATGGCACTGAAGAATCATTAACTAAAGACGGGTCCCTTCCCTGAAGGGCTTACCATCTAGGGAGCGTAGGGAGAGGGGAATTTTGAGACCTCAATATCAACCTGCCACTCCAGACAGCTACAAAGGCATTCAAAGTCTGTCAAAGAACAATCAGGTCCTTTAATCAATTAATGTAGTTATTATTTGGACTCCTATGCTATCCTGAGGGCTCAGGGTGAGTTACAAGTATAACCAAAGCACTGTATATACATAACCCTTCCCCCCACAAACACCACCAACCTTAAACCCTAGCCTCACCCACCAAATGCCAGGCCAATGGGAAGGTCTTACATTGTCTCCAGAAGATGCTTGTGCCCAGACTACTATTGGCAGCCAATGCAGACTCCATCCACAGATGATGCAACCCTGACCCACCGTTTGGGAATCTCTGCTCTCATGTGAGTGCTGTATGTCTGCCACCAAGTCCGTGGGGCTGCAGGAAGCCCCACCTCCTTCATTTTCAGTGACCCAGTCTTCCCCAAGGATCTGAGCGGCTCCTCTGCCTATCCCTTGGACAGTAGAACAGGGAGAGTGATTCATCGCTCGGGTGGGCGAAAGGGAGCGGGGGACGCAGATGGATAAAATAAGCCCAGGAATTCACATAAGAGAGAAATGCTGTGGTGGAGAAAAAAATGGCCCTGACTGTTTTTAAAAAGAAAGAGATTGGATCATCTGAACCACATCAAAGCAGAAATCCCAGGGCACAGAGGGGTGCCCCTCCCAGGAAAGCTGGAACAAAGAGAAAACTCGATCCTTGAGAATACGAGGGTAGTATTTGCATTTTAGGTAGCCCTCTAACTAGCCAATTAACATTAAGAACATAAGAAATGCCACAGTGGGTCAAAGCAACGGTGCATCCAACCCAGTCTCCTGTCTCCAACAGTGGCCAGCCTCGGTCACTTCGGAGAAGTCCCCAACAGGCTGTAATGGGGCAATCCCTTCCCTGCTGTTCCCTCTCAGCTACCGACAGTCAGGGGTTACATCTGGCCTACTTGTCCTCTAACCACGTGTGCCTGCCCTCACCTCAGCTCCCTTCCTCCAAGCTCAGTCTTTCAGTGCTTGGCAGTAGAAACTGGATCCAAGGAGGAGAGCCAGAAACTGGAAAGAGGGGTAAGGTCAACCCCACCAGAAAGGTCAGCAGGGGCAGCTCTCCCGCTAGGGTGGCCATACCTCCCCTTTAAAAGAGAATGTTTATGAAAAAAATACATGTTGCAGGGCTGTGTTGGCTACAGTGCAACCCTGCACCATGTATTTTTTCATAAACATCCTCTTTTAAAGGGGAGGTATGGCCACTTCCCTCCCTCCCTGCGCTAAGGACTCCCTTCTTGGTGGGGTGGGGCTTTTGCAAGCGGTTTGAGTGCCACCAGAACATTTTCAGAGTGGGTGGGAGCGGAGTGTTGGCCCACGCCCACTCTGAAAGTTTCCGAGCAGTGCCCAAACCACTTGTAACGAGTCCACGGTGCAGGCTCAGTTGAGCCCCCTCCTCCACAACAGCTAAGCCCTGAGACAAGGGGTGGGAGGGGAGGCCGCTTTTAGATGTGAAAACCGGCGGGCACACATGGCGTGAAAACCGGCGGGCTGGATTTCGCTGCGATGTCTCGCGGGGGGTATAGCCAGTCACGCATTCTTTTAAAACCGCAAACCATTTCGTTATTAGAGAAAGGCCACACAGGGCTGTCTCCACTAGGCAATGCTGCCTCTCTGCACCGGAACCCCTCGTCGACTGGATTCACCCATAAACCCATCGGCGGCTAGAGAGAGCAGACAGCCTTTTGCAAGGGCTTGCGCTAACATCAGGCCGAGCAGGGGGCCCGCTTGGTTTCTTAATGCATCAGGGATTCCTACTCAGGGAGGAGCGAGCTGCTGGGGTCCTGCTCACACTCAGGTAGCCAGGGAAGCAGCCCCGATTGGTGTCGCAGCCTGAACCCGGGAGGTGTCACATTGCACTAATGGAGTATCCAGCCTGCCTGCCAGCCCTGAATTAAACATGGATCACAGACCCCGGCTAAGCCACGTGGCCTCCCGTCTGAGCTGGAACACAGCCAGAGCATCATCGACCGTTGGCACATTTACACCACAACGCACCGGGCAGCAAATCAGCATCATCCGCAGGAAAAGACCGGGGGGCACCAAGGGGCAGAGAATGGGAAGGGCAAATTCAGGGACCCAGACGGAAAGGAACCCCAGAGTCCTGACTCGCAGCCCAGATCAGCCAACGCTGCGTGCCGCTAGGTTACTCCCAAACCCGCTAGCAAACTGGATCAGACACACACAGAAACCAGACTGTGTAAAGAACACCCCTCAGGCTAGAAACCGTGTGAACACAGCCGCTTCCGGAGTCACCCACGGCATCACTCTGCGTTGGGGCGGGAGCTACTTTTAATTCTCAGGGCGAAATCCTCCCTCCATTAACGTCAATGAGAGCTAGGTCATTGACTTCAAGAGAGGGAAGGATGAATCGCACCCTGAATCTCCTGCTGTTAAAAACTAGGGCCTGTGCATTTGGGGTTTCGGTAAAACGCAAATAAAGACAAAAGGCAACATTTCAGCTTCTGTCTTTGAAACACAAATACCACGGCTGTGTATCTACTCAGGTTTCAAGGGAACACAAAACTTCCCCATAAACTTGGCATCCGAGGTCTCAAACTGGACCCCCAAAACAGCAGTCCATAGCCACCTTATCCCAATCTCTCTCTCTCCTTATAGTCCTGTCAAAATGGCAGCGCCTCCTTGCCCTTCTGCACCAAAATAACCCCTGTGCGTGGAGCCGCACTCACTGGCTTTCCCACGTCGACAGCGTTGCAGAAAAATGCAGCAAACATGGAGAAAGGTACAAATAAATGCAAAATCTAAAAACACAAATACGAACACTCAACCCCCATGCACAGCCCTATAAACGCAAATCCTCCTCTCTCTCTCACAGCGGATCCCGTTTCCCTCCTCATTTTTAAAGTCCTGGTAAACACCACAACTATGGAACTCTCTTCCGCTGGACATTTTGCCAAAGTCTAAGCCTGAGAATTTTCTGCAGGCAAATTTCACAAGACCTTTTTATTCGGCCAGGACTTTAGCCGGCGAGGCTAGAGCTCAGGGATTGTTTTCATTGGCGGTTTTTAGACAGTTTGCATTTGCATAGATTCTACCCACCACTCCTGCACTCTGGCCCCTTGCTTGGGTCACTCAGGAGTAGGGGGGGGGCCAGGGTGCAGCTCTGCGGGAGGGCAGGGGATCCCAGGAAAAGTCCAGTCTGGGCTCTGCTCCCTCTCCTTGGCACTTGTGCCTCTTGAGTTCCAGGATCTTTCTCCTCAGTCCAGCCCGCCCCAGCTCATACCCCCAGCGCCGGGTCACTCCTGCTCTGGGGGGGCCCTGAGGACAGACAAGGGTGAGAAATATGGGTTGCACGGCTGCGCTGGAGTCAATGCAACCCTGCAACCTGAATTTCTCATACGTGTCCTCTAAAACGTGCATATCTTCGGGGGCGCCCTCCTCAAAGTCCCTCGAGTTCCTTGGGTGTCGGCAATGGAGAGGACGGTCTCGGCGACCGCCCAGAGGCTGCGGCATCCCCTCCCGGTTGTGATCCGTCTCGCCCCGGACCTCCCCTCCTTTCGACACCTGGCTGTTCGGACAAGCTTTTGGTGGGGAAGGTGGGTGGGAGGGTTGGGTTGAAGCAGTGCGGTTTTACTGTGCCTCCGCTCAAGCTGTAGCTACGATTTTGTATTGACTTGGATTTTATACTGTTATTTATATTGATTTTATATTGTTATTCATTAGGGATGGGACTATCCGTATTGGATTAATCCGATAATGCTGATAATTGGCGATATCGAATTAATCCAATAATATCGGTATATCTTTTTTTAACATTGCTGATTTTTCGGATCTTTAACATTACGGCCATTTTTTAAAATGGTCGCAATGTTAACGAACCGAAAAATCAACAATGTTAAAAAACTGATATACCGATACCAGTAATTCCAATATCGGATAATCAGATACCGATAAAAATGGTAACCGATAATTTACCGATAGTCCCATCCCTATTATTTATGGTTGTTGTTTTAGCGTTTTATTGTAAGCTGCCGGAGGCAGGAGACGGCGGGATAAAAGGGTTGGTATAAATAAATAAATAAATAAATGTTGCCTATCTGGCAGACGGGGCGTAGGCCGACATTGGAATCAGGTTGCCCACGTGCCCAGACTCCACCCAAGGTGGCACGGGGCCCTAGGTCTTGCCCCATTTGCTGGTCCTAAAACCAGCTCTGCAGCTGTCCCCGGGGAATCCGATTCTACCTTTGGAGCTGGATCCCTTCGTGACAATTCCTCGCGGTTTGTACACTCTTTGGGGAACCGGTCAGGGGCGCGCAATTCATTGTTGTTCTTTTAGTTACTAAAACAAATGGGGGCCATTCGTTTTAGTAACGAAAGACCCAAAAACAGATGAAGGAGCCAAATGACACTCCTTTGCTTTCATTCGTCATTGGTGGGGGTTGCAATGAACACCGAAAATTGCCTGCGCCCGCTCCCCCTCGCCCCGGGGGGGGGGGTGGCAGGCGCGAGGCCCCTTGCCGCGCCCAACTTCAGGGGAGGCGGAACAGCTGGGAAGGGTTTCCCGCTGCGGGGCTGCGTGCAGCCCCAAGGCGGGAAACAAACGGCGCAGCACTCTCTTGAGGAACCCAGCCGGGGTTGCTATGCAACCCTGGCTGGTAGGGATAGGCTAGTTTGAGCCCCGTGGGCCCCGTGCGAAGCTCACAAGCAAGTACGAATCCAGCTCCGGCCCCACTTGCAGTCTGCAGCTGGAGGAAACGGCACCCGCCCAACCCTCCCTCTGCACCGTGGCTTCTTACCGGTCGCCATTCGGGACCAGGAAGGAATTTTGGCGGGGACCCTAATCAGGCCTGAATACGGGTCCTCGTTTTTTGCCTTCCTCACAGTGCGGTTATTCGGCAATTTGGTTTATCCCTTAGAAAGAGGGTGTTGTTGTGCTCGTTCATCTCGTCGCACTCCGGCAGGGCTCCCAGTACAGTCAGAGTAGCTGAGGTTGATCGTAAGTAAGAGTCATCTCCTTAAGAGATGGGGAGGCCCAGCCCCTGGAAAAGCAGGGTACGGCAAGCGGCGGGGCAGCCTCCCTGGGAGGGGTGCCGAGCGAGGGCGGTAGGGACAGGTACGGTCCCACGCCTGTAGGCGCCTTTATCCTTACTCGCACTCAAAGGATTGGGTCCCTCTCACCTGCGGCTTGGGCCACCGAGAGGGGGAGACGTGGTGTTCACGGTTGGGATGGTAATCGAGGGTACATCGAAACCACCCCTGGTTTGTTGGTTTAGTGTTACAACGTCAGGTTCAAGTACTGGACCCGCATCGCAGTAGGCGATTTGCCCCCACCCATTTGTTAATTATAATCTGATCTGAATAAAGAGTGCGGCCGTTTTAAACCCAGCACTTGTGTCCTGTCTCCTTTGGTGCGTCGGCAAATATACAAATAAATGCACACAAATACAAAAACTCTCGGCCCCTTGCATAGCCTTAGTTAAGAGACTTGCCCACGGTCCTGCTGTGAGTCACGGTCAGAGCTAGAGGCAAAGCAGTTCAAACTAGGTGCTTTATTGGACCAACCCCTGTTGGCGATAGGATGAAAGGTTGGAGCCACGCAGGGGCCTCCCTCAGGTGCCTGGAAATTCAAACTGCCGACTGAGTAATCAGGGTTTCCTCAGTCTCAATCTCTACGTTGCCCGCCCCCTCCCGATCATGCTACCTCTTGAGAGTGGAACCGCATTTCCTAATAGGTGGCTTTTCTCTCCGCCACGGCCTGCTGTACAGCAGCAAGGATGCGTGGCCAAGCTTGGCTCCACTTTGAAGTATTTCTCGCAGGTTAAGGAGCAATTGACCTCCTAGCAAGTGGGATCGTGGTGTCGCAGAAGCGGCAGCAGGATTATAACTAAGCCCCATCCCTCAGTCTCGCCGTCCTCCCTCCCCCGCAGCCCGACTCAGCACGTTTTTGCCGACTGCGGCCCCGTCAGCTTGTGCTAAGCAGCAAGCGGCGGTGGATGGTTCCCGATTATATAAAACGCTCTCCTGGCAAAGAGGGAAATCAGGGCACTTTCAGAGCAAATTAAATAGTGAAGGAAGCGCTCTGGGGATAATATTTATTTATTTATTTAATTCCATTTATATGCCGCCCACTATGCTTACGGCATCTCGGGGCGGCTTCCAACATAAAATAAACAATCACAATATAAAAATCCACACAGATATTTAAAACAATTTTAAAATACCCCCATACAAAAATGTAGCCCACCCTCCCCTCCCCGCCTCCGAAGGCCTGGGAGAAGGCCAGCACCGACCCCAATGTCTCCCCAGAGGCTTTCACCAGCCAGGACGGGCACGGATCTAATTCACAACTAGTGGCCCTCACTGACCCCAGGATCTCCACCGCATCGGCTGGCGTCACTTCCTGAAACTCATCCCGGAAAGATGGACCAGACGGTGCCTCCATCCCCTCACGCTCTATTCCTACTGTCTCTGACCCAGCGTCGAAGTTACTCTGGATCCGAGCGATCTTGTCTGCAAAGTAGGTGGCAAACTCCTCACAGCGGGCCTGGGACAAGTCCCTGTCCAGGCAGAGGGAGGCTGGACTGACCAGCCCCCGCACCACCCGGAACAGCTCCGCTGGACGCGACTTTGCAGACGCTACGAGGGTGGCAAAGAACTCTTTCTTTGCCACCCTCACAGCCTCAACGTAGGAGCGCAAATGGGCAAATATGCCAGTCTGTCTAGAGGGTCAGTGCGGATTCACACTCCTGTCTCGCTTGCAGCCTGGAGAAGAGGGGTGGGGGGGCAGCTTTGTCCCACTGCGCCCAGTCTGGGGATGCCAGGTGAGAGTCTCCTACGTCGTCTGCCAGGGCCGGCCTCACAATTTGTGGGGGCCAGAACAAAGATAAAATGCAAGGGGACCCATGACCCCGCCCTCCCATAGCTCCAACTCTTTAACAATTGCCAAGCTAGTCTTTACAAAAACTAGTCATGGCTACAGCACTACTCGCCGTACACAGCGCTTTACAGTCACAGATTTTTGGAGACAGGTCCCTGCCCCAATGAGCTTACAGTCTAAGATGAACATGGATGAGGGGGGAAGCACACAGGCTGAGAGTTACAGACGGGGAACAGCCCCACAGAAATAGTCCATCCCAGAGCCTCAGGAGCACTCGTTCCGAGGTCATCAGGATTGGTCTCTCTGCAGGGGCCCCTCTGAACGCAGGGGCCAGGCTATGACCCCTGCTGGCCCTGACATCTGCTGCCTAGTTAAAAACCTACATCAGGGGCAGACCAGCGGACCATCTAGCCCAGAATCTTGTCTCCAGCAGCAGCCAGCACCGAGATGAACAAGAAGCCACAGGGCAATTATGGATTTAAAGCGCTGGATTTACAGACTTGCAGAACCAAAGTTCTCCAATGGGAGAGCAAAACCATCATCGACACCGGCAAGGCCAAATTCCCACTTGCACCATAGAAAAGTCCCCTCTAGGTGGCACAAGAGAGGAACCCAGTCTCCTTGCCCCATTGGGGGCGGGGGCAATCCGTCTTGGGAGGGGATCTTGCACCCCGGGATTGCTGACGTGTCCCTGTGATCGCGGCAGATTGCTGTAACCTGCCGATTTCATGCTCGTCTCAACGCCGTAAGAATAACGATCATCACCGTAAGGACCTGAGCTCCCTCTGGGCTAATGTGGAAAGAGCTTTCGCCAGCTCCGAGCTGAGAGGGCAGAATACTTCATTCCTTACCAGAATGATTATAGGGCAGCGCTGAAGAACCAGAATCCCATTGGACTGGGCACTGCACAGACAGTCCACGCACACATCCAATCCCAGACGCACCTTCCATTAGGATTATGACGACACAGGGAATCTGGGGTCAGTTCCTGCCCCCACCCGCTCTCCCCACATGACCTCAGAGAAGTTACTTAAATGCTACATGCCTCAGTTTCCTCATCTGTAAAAAAAAAAGGGGGGGGGGGCAATCTGCCTCCCATCATCCCAACAAGACTGCTGCAGGGGTAGACTCAGAGCTGGGAGAGACCTTCAGGATTATCAGGTCAATAACAGATGTACACTCCTACTGGGAACCTTTCCTAGGGCTCAGCCCCACTCAATTTTAATTGCTGAAGCTGAGTAAGCCTCCCCACCCCCCCACACACAAAAAACTAAGCCCTGACTATAACATACACATAACCATAACCAACGAGAGACTACTAAATCTACTATGTCAACAGAAGCAGTGTAGCCTCGTGGATAAGATGCTGGGCTTTTCCTGGCAGGCTGGGGTTCAAATCCCATTTTAGCCACCAACTAACTGGGTGGTCTTGGGCAAGTCACTCTCTGCCTCGGTTCTCATCTGTAAAATGGGAACACATGTCATCCCTCTCTCTCTCTCGGCTGCACCCCACAGTACCATCTCCCTGGCCTAAAACGCTGAGGCTGCGTTCACACAAGACGCGAAATCTCTTGTGTGAAACAGTTAGGTTGCAGGGCGCAGCATGTGTTGAGTTGGGGGTGGTCTTTCAGATGCAAAATTCGTGTTGGTTTATTTTCATTTCGTTTCCCAAAGTCATTGGCTTTAAATACGGATTCGTATTACGGATCCATATTTAAATCAATTAAAAAAGAATAAAATTACTGCTCATGTGCAAAATGGCCACCAGACATAAGACGTGATGGACTGCGTGGAGACCAATGGCCCATTGAGCCCAGCATCCTGTCTCCGACAGTGGCCAGTCTCTTTGTCTTGGGAAAAGTCCCCAACAGGTCACAATGGGGCAATGCATTCCCTCTTGTCCCAGTCCCCCACAATAAGAGGTTACATCCCCCAAAACCTACTTGGCTAATAGTCATTAACGGACCTATCCTCCAAGAACTTATCCAATCCCTTTTTAAAACTAGCTACACGACCGGCCTTGACCACTTGTTTGGCATTTGAGCACAAGTTAATTGCGCGCTGAGTGAAAAAATACTTTTTCTTATTTGTTGTAAATCTGCTGCCGGTTAATTTCATGGAGTGTCGCCTAGCTCTCGTACCGTTAGAGAGGGTATAGCCTGCGGAGAGACAACGCCCAGGCCGCTAGGCCCCCCTCCCTGGGCATCCATTCCTGGGAAGACTCCCTGGGTCAAGGCTGGGGCCAGACTGCGTGTAATGGCCCAGTCCAGGGATCCCATAGGAGTCTACCACCCCACCCCCCCGCCTACCCACCTTCCCTCCGGAACGGGGCGGAGCCCCCCGGGTCTAGGGCCTCCAATAAGGGACCCCTATCCGCCGCCTCTTCCCTTGCCGGGTAATCCCCGGGGGCGGGGCGAGCAGTCCTTCCCTCCCCCCCACTCTCCGGTTGGTCTGTGGGAGGGGTGAAACTCTCGCTTCTGCCCCTTGAGCCCCCGCACCCCTTCTACCTATTGGGGGGGGGGCTGCAGGGTCCCTCCCATTCCTCCTCATCGCTAAAGCGGGCTGGCGGGGTCACCATCCTGCGCATCCCTTGATGCCCCTGTGGCAGGCTTTCCTGGGACCCAGGGTCCTCGACCCCGCCGGGCCGGTCAGGTTCCTGGGCCTCACTAGGCCTCTCTCCCCCACCGCACCCTTCAGTACTCATGTGGGGGGGGGGGCGTGTGCCCCCGGTGGTGGGGGAAGGGCTGTATCCCCACAACCCTTGCTGCCCTGGGCCTTTCTTCTTGGCGCCGCCGCGCCATGCCTATTCCGTAAGGGCCGATTCCTTGGAGTTCAGCAGCAAGCGTTCTTGCTGCTGACTCTTCGACTTCCACCCTTACAACGGCACTGCTCTCCGCGCCCAAGAGGGTCGCTCTCCCTACAAGGGGCGGGCCTCCCTGATCCAAGCAATGCGCTCATGCGCATGCATCCCTGAGCGATTGCCCGGCAACTGTCTCGCCATAGCGAGGCTTCCTCCCAGCCTCGTTGAAGCAGCCCTTCCCTCTCTGCGTCCAAAAGGGGTGGGGGGGGCTGCCAATTTTCCCGTCGCCGCCATTTGGCAGCGAAGGGGCCTTCACACAATACTCCGGATGTGGTTATACCATAAATCTGTATAGAAGCATTATGATAAATTCCGTTTTTATTCTCTGTCCCTTTACAAGTAATTCCTACCGCTCCATTTGCTCTTTTGATGGCTGCCGTCCACTGAGTGGTAACTCCTAGGTGGTAACTCCTCATGTAGAACCCAGCATTGTGTACAAAGAGTTTGGTTTATTTTTCCCCGTGTGCATCAATTTGCACTTGTCCACATGAAATTTCATTTGCCATGTGGCTGCCCAGTCACCCAGTCTTGCAAGATCCTCCTGCAATTCTTCATGGTCTGCTCAGGTTTTAGGTTTACCTCGAGGTATTTAGTTTGCGGTTTTAAAAGAATGAGCACGAGATGTTGCAGCTAAACCCCACTCGCAGGATTTTTACGTGTGGCGGGATTTCACGCCATGCACATCTAAAAGCGGCCTTAACTACATTGAATCACTTTGTCTCATCTGCAAATCTGATCACCTCACTCTTTACTCCCTTCACCAGATCATTAATGACTATATTAAACAACACCACTCCCGATACAGATCCCTGAGGCATTCCACGTTACTTCTCCCCACTGATAACTGACCATTTAGTCCTACTCTTTGCTTCCTATCTTTTAACCAGTTGCAGATCCAGGATAGGACGCTGCCTCTTATCACATGGCTTTTTAATTTCCTCAAGAGTCTATCCTGAGGGACTTTATCAAACGCCTTCTGAAAGTCCTAACACTATATCGACCAGCTCACCCTTATCCATGTGCTTATTTACACCCTCAAAAGATTCCAATAGATTAGTGAGGCATGACTTCCCTTGCCTAAATCCATGTTGACTCTTCCCCATTAAGCCAAGTTTATCAATATGCTCAGTAATTCTGTTCTTAACAACGGTTTCCACCAGTTTTCCCGGCACCAACGTCAGGCTCACCGGTCTGTAGTTTCCAGAATCTCCCCTGGAGCCCTTTTTAAATACTGTTGTTACATTTGCTACCCTAATCCTCCGACACACTGGCGCACCATTCTGCACACGCACAACCTTTTCCAAAATGGCGGCAGCAGCATTGCCACCATTTTGGAAAAGGGCAGCCAGTCTACTCATGTGGACAAAATGGCCACTGAGCATGTGCAGACTGCCACCATTTTGGAAAAGAGCGGCCAACACTGCCACCATTTTGGAAAAGGGTGCACATACACGAATGGTCTGGTGGCCATTTTGCTCATGCACAGTAATTTAAAAAAAATAATTTTAAAAATGACTGCATTCACAAAATGTTCACTGCACCATTCTGCGCATGAGCACCTTTTTCCAAAATGGCAGCCGTAGCATTGCCGCCATTTTGGAAAAGGGCAAGCCAGTCTGTGCAGGTGGAAAATGCCTGCCCCATATGCACAGAATGCCTGCCCAAAAAATTTATTTTAGAACTGAACCAAAGCAGGCTTGTTGTCACGCTGTTTCGGTTCAGGACGGATGAATCCATAACTGCCTGTTCTGTGTAGTTACGGATTTAATCCGAATCCCCACCCCTGTGTTGAATCAGCTCAGACGGTTTAACCATTGCGTTTATTCCCTTGTGTTCATTTTTTGTAATGTGAGAAAAGATGGGTTTCGCGGCCAAGTCTGCCAGGAGCCCCATGATGCCTTGCAAACACCGCGAGAAGCGGAGCGGCATCGTGGGATACCAAGCAGTGGCCCTGGCAATACGGGCGAGTGGGGGGAGGGAACGCGGGAACAATTTCTGTGATTACAATTTCATGCAAGACTCTGAAAACGTTGCCCCAAACTCTTTTGAGCCGCGTCCCCCTTCCTCTTGTCTGTAGTAATCGAGACCCCCCACACACACACCTTATTCCCTCTCTTTCTCCACCCCCTTCCCACCCTCCTCTTGCTTCCCCTTTCTCACCCCCTTGTTCTTTGACTCTCTCCTCCCCCCATCACCCCATCACTGTGGAGACTCCCACTAGCTCACGGAGAGGGTAGAGGAGAGGGGCAGAACCTTTTCCCTCACAGGGGAGGCACTTTGTCACTTTAGTGCAAGCTCCGAGGCTCATCTAGAAGCTGGGGTGCGGGTGCTTTAAGGGGTGCCCTCGGGAAGAGGAGAGTCCAGTTCATGGATCTGTCTCAGGGAACCATCCCCTATTCTTGTGGGCAGGCCCTCCTCTCTGCTCCCTTTAGCTCAGCCGTTCAGTGCTTGGTGGGGGGGGTGGGGGGGTAGGAACTGCATTCAGGGGCCAGGTGACAAATAAAAGCTCGCCGCGAACCATACTTGGCCCCCAGGCCTGAGATTCCCCTGTTTGCCTGCTGGGAATCTTCTTGTGCTCCCCTCCCCGAACACCTCCCACACACCGCAATTTGAGACCCTACACCCTAGACTAGTGAATCCAGCCAGACACTCACCACACTGCCTCTCGCCCAGCTTTCAAGTCCCTCCTGAAAACCTTCCGTCGGGCTTTCCCTGGCTTGTCATGAGCGATAAGAATCTCCTCCCTGTAACTAAGTGAAGCGCGTGCACCTGCAGCCTCGTCAATGTCTCCTTGTCTCTCCTGATGGTCACCTCTCCCTTCTCCAGCCACCCAGTCCTTGTCTCTCCGAGGGCGTTGTCAGACGGGCACCTATCCCAGGATAAGAGCATTATCACTAGGATAGTTTGTCCGTCTAAACCCTGTCAACGGTGATTATGATCCCGGGAAACCAGAACTATCAGGTTGTTATACAACCCCAATCACTGGGGTTTATAACAACCGGTTGTTAAACTATCCCAGGATAATCTCCGTCTGAACAACGTATCCCAGGATAGTCAACTATCCCGGTGATTAGCGTCGCAGAGTCCAGCGGCAAGGTTCGTGCTCAGAAACGCTCAGCTGCACAAAGCAGGCGACGTTGCAGAGAAAGGACATGACGTTTGAGTCCCAGAAAACGTTGCGCTGAACTCGGCAGAAAAGCACCGCGGGATTTTTAGCTCATCCCACAAACTCTAATGACAAAGTCGTCCTGTTCCCATGGACTATCCTGGAATTCAGCTTGGAGAAGAGACGGCTGAGAGGAGATAGGATAGAGGTCTATAAAATCACGAGTGGGGTGGAACTAATGAACAAGGAACCGTTATTTACCCTCAGCTAGTACTAGAACTAGGGGACACTCCATGAAACTCAGGGGTGGCAAATTTTAAAACAAATAAAATAAAATATTTTTTCACTCAGCGTATAATCGGGTTGTGGAATCTCCTGCCAGAGGCTGTGGTAAGGGCCAGTACTAGAGCTGAGGTTAAAAGAGGCTTGGACAAGTTTCTGGAAGATCGGTCCATTAGCAGCTATTAGCCAGAGAGGATCAGGGAACATGATGGGAGCTGGGGAAAACAACAGGGAATGGATCCCCCAATGTGACCTGTTGGATGCATCTCCCAAGCCACCGTGACTGGCCACTGTCGGAGACAGGATGCTGGGCTAGATGGACCATTGGTCTGACCCTTCTTATGGTCTTACGTTATCCTGCGATAGAAATGTCCATCTAAACAGGTAACACTTTGTTATCCTGGGATAATAATCACCAGAGATTATTCTAATTATCCCAGGATAGTTTGTCCATGTGAAAATGCCCTTCGATTGTAAGCCCCTTGGGGTAAGGACCTGTCTCTAGCTACTGACTATACACGCCAGGTACATCGTTGGCGCTAGATAAATAATAAATAACAAGTAATAATCATCTGCTCTGCTGGTGTGAGTCTAGCGCACAAAGGAGCCGTGATAGCACCGGCCAGCTGTGGAGGAGGTGCCAATGCAGGTCCTTGCAACGTGTAGTTTTAATAAAAGTGTTCTTGAACACGGTGCACAGGTGGCCACCCTCCCGGCAGCCCTGGCGTCTGCCTACGTGTCGCCTGCTGGAACCTGCTCGGCCACAGCTGTCTTTGGGGGATGAGTCAGCCGGTTCCAGGGAGAAGCAGTGCTGGCTGCCTCGCTGCTGGTTCAATGAGCCCTGCCCACCGCCGAGTGACTGTGCCAACCCCCCCTGGCAAGGACACGCGGCGTTCTGATCTGCAGCAGCTGGGCCGACTCCCAAGGGGGGAGCGGAGTGGGGTGCGGGGTGGGAAGGAGGCCCAGGTACTTATAGCAGATTCAGGAAGGGACACGCTGCTCCCAGCAGTTTTAAAATCAATACTGGCTCTCACGCTGCAACGGAGGGAGAAGGGATAAAAGCGAGGGGGAGAGCAGAGAGCCTAGGGAGCAGGCTCACCAACCCATCGCGCAGGCAAAATAAACCAGCCTATGAGCCATTATTGGCAAAACAGCAGTGACAAGAGGCCCCCAATCCCGCCCCCATGGTGCTGGGGGCTGCATAGACACAAAGCCAAAGAGAGATCCTGTCCTGAAGAACTGGGCAGCTAAACAGCTGTGGAACTCACCGCTGCAGGAAGCTGTGAGGGCCAACGGTATCACTGGCTACAAAAAAAGAATGAGACAAGTTCACAGGGGATATGACCGTCAGTGTCAGCTTCTCAGGGGGCAGAAACAGGTAGCATGAGCGGGAGGCTAGTTCACTGGGGCGAAAGGGTTTGCCAGAATCATCATCGTGAAAGGTCAGAGCCATGAGCCAAGCCCTTCACCCCCACAGACTGCTGCTCACTGATGCTCCTTCAACTGTGCTTCACTCAGGGCCACCTTTCATCGCTGTCTCCAAGTCAGCAGAAGGAATAACTCCACTCTATTCGACACTGGCTGCCTCGTGGTAAGAAGGATGTCGGCAAATCAGAGCGGAGTCAGAGTCAACAAAGACAATAAAGGGGGTCTGGAAGGAAAGCAAGTCTTATGAGCAAAGGTTGAAGGAACTGGGTCTGTTTACCCGAGCGAAGAGAAGATTAAGCAGAGATGTCATTGCAGTTTTCAAATATCTATAGGGCTGCCCCCCAAGAAGATGGCAAGGAGCTGTTCTGTATGGGGCACAGAGGGCACCACTAGAAACAATGGACTCAAGTTACAGGAAGAGAGATTTTAGTTAGAATGAGCTGCCTATGTGCCCCTCTCTCTTCTCTCTTCTAGACTGGAAGCCCCTAGGGGCAGGGACCGGACTCTAATCAACAATTGTTCCGCGCCGGCACGATGTAAATACAGAAGAGTGCCTTAAAAACTGGGGAGATGATCTTGCTGCTAGCAGAAAGGGGAACTGAGTTCTGTTCTCATCGCTGGGCATGCTCAGATTGACTTCGTTGTCTCCCTGTGCCTCAGTTTCCCTTGCGAGGTGTTGGATAGGAGCAGTGATAGCTCCCCAGCTAAAGGGACGGGGAGGGGATTGGCTTGCTTATTTGTGGAGAACCAGGACCTCAGCATCGCAGACAGAGGCTCGTCCAGGATTTTGAAAACCTCCAAGGAAGGAAATTCCACAGCCTCTCTGGGCAAACATATTCCACTGCCCGATAATCCTTACATTTCAGAAGCGTTTCGCGGGGGAGGGGCTGCTGAGTTGTGACGCTAACAGGGGCCACGGGAGAACCTGTGTGACAGACAGCGCTATTACTGCTGGCGTACTGTCAGAGCATTTCTGATGGGCCCATCACCAGAGCGTCTGGGCACAAGCATGCCATTCGAACGGGTGATAGGCAGGAACGGGAGCAGCCAGAGGGGTCTTGAGAAACAAAGACCATACTTGCAGCATTGTCTTGTTAATCCAGCAAAAGGAGAGACCAGAAGAGGAGAAATCGCAGCAACCCAACCTCTCTCTCCAGAACACCTCCCTCCTGTCCGTCAACTTTGTAGAGGCCTAGTGCCGTCTTCTCTTTGTCCTTGGAAGGGACAGTGGAGCGGCCCCTTGAATTATGCCCCGTGACTGATGGTGCACCCAGACTGGGCTCCCATAAAACACAATGTCGGATGCATGCGCAGACACAGGACGGCTGCCTCCCAAGGACATGACGTGTCCTTCAAGCTGCTGCAAAGCCATGACCAGTCAGACACCGCACTGGTGGGCTCTCCAGCCAGGACACAATCCCTAGCTTTTGGAGGCAAAGGATATCGGAGCACTGCCGGGTTGGCAGATACATCAAAGGTCATCTAGTCCATCCCCTGCTCCAAGGCAGGATCTCCTCTCCCTACAGCGTCGCAGACAGAGGCTCGTCCATCTAGTCCAGCCCCTGCTCCAAGGCAGGATCCCCTCTCCCTACAGCATCGCAGACAGAGACTCGTCCATCTAGTCCAGCCCCTGCTCCAAGGCAGGATCCCCTCTCCCTACAGCATCGCAGACAGAGACTCGTCCATCTAGTCCAGCCCCTGCTCCAAGGCAGGATCTCCTCTCCCTACAGCATCGCAGACAGAGACTCGTCCATCTAGTCCAGCCCCTGCTCCAAGGCAGGATCCCCTCTCCCTACAGCGTCGCAGACAGAGACTCGTCCATCTAGTCCAGCCCCTGCTCCAAGGCAGGATCCCCTCTCCCTACAGCGTCGCAGACAGAGACTCGTCCATCTAGTCCAGCCCCTGCTCCAAGGCAGGATCCCCTCTCCCTACAGCGTCGCAGACAGAGACTCGTCCATCTAGTCCAGCCCCTGCTCCAAGGCAGGATCCCCTCTCCCTACAGCGTCGCAGACAGAGACTCGTCCATCTAGTCCAGCCCCTGCTCCAAGGCAGGATCCCCTCTCCCTACAGCGTCGCAGACAGAGACTCGTCCATCTAGTCCAGCCCCTGCTCCAAGGCAGGATCCCCTCTCCCTACAGCGTCGCAGACAGAGACTCGTCCATCTAGTCCAGCCCCTGCTCCAAGGCAGGATCCCCTCTCCCTACAGCGTCGCAGACAGAGACTCGTCCATCTAGTCCAGCCCCTGCTCCAAGGCAGGATCCCCTCTCCCTACAGCGTCGCAGACAGAGACTCGTCCATCTAGTCCAGCCCCTGCTCCAAGGCAGGATCCCCTCTCCCTACAGCGTCGCAGACAGAGACTCGTCCATCTAGTCCAGCCCCTGCTCCAAGGCAGGATCCCCTCTCCCTACAGCGTCGCAGACAGAGACTCGTCCATCTAGTCCAGCCCCTGCTCCAAGGCAGGATCCCCTCTCCCTACAGCGTCGCAGACAGAGACTCGTCCATCTAGTCCAGCCCCTGCTCCAAGGCAGGATCTCCTCTCCCTACAGCGTCGCAGACAGAGACTCTTCCAGACATATTTTGAAAACCTCCAAGGAAGGAGATTCCGCAGCCTCTCTGGGCAAAAATATTCCATTGCCCGATAATCCTTACATTTCGGAAGTGTTTCGGCATCCTTTTAGAAATTTGAAAACTGCTCTCGTGTCCCTTTAGTCTTCTTTTATCCAGGCTGAACACCCCCAATTCTTCCAGCCTTCCCTGCTAGGGTTCATCTTCCAGCCCCTTTTCTGGAGAAACCAGCCCCTCGCCTCTGGCATTTGCAAGCCTCCCAGCGCAGCATAAGCCTGGGGTGAACCACCAGCTCCAATAGGGAAAAGCTTTTGGCAAGAGTAATACGCTATGGAGCGGCGTGTCGGAACAAGTAAGGAACACCCACGTCCCTGTGCCCGAGAGGCAGTGCTGCCTAGTGGCTAAAGCAGAGGCCTAGGAGGCTCCGAGTTCCAGTTCTGGTGTGTTGTGGGCAGCCGCCCCTGCCCTGCTCCCAGCACCCCGCTCTCCTCCCCTCATGGCAGACAACCATGGTGGCAAATGAGGCGCGGCCACAGGATCCCCCAGCCCAGAACAGACGTGCGAGCCCACCATGGGCTGCGTGGGCGGCCCTTCGACCGGACTGTGACCTTGGTGACGGTCTGGAGGTCACAGCCTGGACGAGCCGCCGACACTCCTTGGCCAACGTCTGGCAGCGCGGTTTTACACCTACCAGCAGGGCCCGGGCCAGAGTAGAGGCCTAGGAGAACAGACGAATAGGACTCTTAATAGAGCATAAGGGCTGGTTGGGCCGGAATGAAGTTAAGTTGGCGTGAGGGTATGCCGGCGTGGAGCAAACGTGGCAGCCCTCTCTGTGGCCCCATCAGTCGGGCCTCGGTCCGGGCCGTGACCTCGGAGATTTTCCAAGGTCAGAGCCCGGGCAATCCCAGGCTAAGATCTGGCGGCAGCTGCACAGATGAGCAGGCGGGTCAAGGTGGACTAAGCAGGCCTCGGTCAGGCCAGTTTTACCCTCTGTCTGGTTCAACCGGCCACTCTTTAGAGCCCCTGATGCCTGCACTGTGTTTGCGCTAACAGGACTCCAGGGGCTTCTTTTATAACAATGTGGTGACTCACTCAACCCCTTTCCTGCTCCCCACACGTTCAGCCTCTCCTCGGACTCCCTCTTCCCCTTTGAATTCAGCACAAGCGCCTCGTCCTGCCCTTCAAAGGGAAATCACCACAGACAGCTTTCCTGTCAAATTCAAAAAGCAGAGACTCTGCAGCTGCAACTCCCAACCGGAGACATCCCACACCGACCGTTTATGGGTAATTACAGGCCTGAGGAAACCACGGCGCGCTCTCGGATAAATCGGGGGATCCCTGCTGCTAACGGCGCAGAGTGACACACGGAGAGAAAGAAAAGCCAGACAGCTGAACCGCCAGCTCCGCATAACCCTAATGAACGGGCCGGGAGTTTGTGTCTGTGATGCCGGCGCTGCCACGTCGCTGCCCTCGCACCGAGCTCAGCAAAACTCATGGAACAGCCCGGAAGCATCTTCCCATGAAGCTTCCTCCAGTCTGAGGCCTGGCCCATGATGACCCTCCTAGCGTTTTCTGTGGGATCTGAAGAGACCAATGAAGCTTGAGCTCCCAACAGTCTTCACCCTTTCTTCCATACACCCCCCCTTGGCCTTGAACTCCCTCCCTGAACACGCTCATTCTGCTCCCTCCCAACCTTCAAATCCCTCCTAGGGCTGAAACAAGAACGCAAAAGCGTTCTCCGGAGAACACACGAGAGCCTCGCAGCCCCGGCGAGATCTTGGGGCGTTTTTAGACGAGACAAAAAACGCAGCTGATCCTTTAATCAGCTGCCTTACTTTGTTCTCGTCTAAATGCTTCACGCGGTTTCCAGCCGCGTCCTTCCGGTTTGTTTAAATGCTTCACGCGGTTTGCAGCTGCGTCTTTCAAGCGTCAAACTGGCCCTGGAATCCTTCCCCCTCACATCCGCATCGGCGAGCAAACCCTGGTCCGTGAGGGTTTCAGATCCAGAAGGAGAGAGAGCCTGTTGTGTTCACTAAGGGCGGATTCACACGTGTGTTTAAATCGCACAGCTGCCTCGGCGGCATCGTGCAATTTAAAGAACCCCGCACTTCCGGGTTAGTGTGAATGCGGTGAGCGCGCACATTTCCACTTAGCCCGAATGTTTGGAGCGTGGTTTGAAAAGTTGCTCCGAGCAATAACATCACTGGAGCCAGTCCGGACAACTTGAGCATAATGGACAGCGGGCACTCTTCGGGGCTGCCCCACACCTGTGGAACTCCCTGCCCCTGGAGCTTCGCCAGAGCCTGAGCCAGAGAATCTTCAGAAGGGGATGTGAGACCTGTTTATCTGAGCGGGGATTTAGCGGGGAGGGCTAGGGTTTGGAGGGCTGGGGGTGTGGTTTCAATGGGAATTTTATTTGGTTTTACTAGATTTTATTAAAAAATTTATTGTAAGCTGCCCTGAGCTTAACGAAAAGGGCAGGATATAAATCAAAATAAAATAAGTAACCCTTCAAGTCCTTCCTGAAAGCCTACCTTTTCCATCAGACTTTCCCTAGCCCCTCACCCCCACAGGCTGCTCACTGATGTTCCCTCTGCTGCATTTATTTAGGGTCCCCTTCAGCTAAGCACGTGGCCCCTGCGACTTCACAATGTCGTGAATGTCTCCCTGTCTCTTCCTAGGTTTCGTTCTCCCTTCTCTTCCCTCTTTTGTCTCTTCTAGATTGGACGTTCCTTGGGGCAGAGTCCTGTCCCTCATTTAATGATTGTTCAATGCCTGGGGACCCTGCTGGCGCTATGTAAATTATTAATAATACAAATAATTCGCCATTTAGATTTTGATCCTCTCTAGCAAGGGGTGAAAGTGTTTAATCTTTAACCAAGACCGAAAACCTAAAACCACCTCCTCCAGAGTAGTCCATTTTAAAACCCTTTTCCTCTCAAGTCTCTCTCAACCATTTGAATCCCACAGCATATAAAACCCCCAAAGAGCATTAACCATTCTGGATAGAAATCAAATTCTGCAATTTAATCTACCTAGAATAGGCCTGAGTGTGGGGTCAAGTATTTGTATTTTAATAATTGTGTTAATTTGTATCCGGGTCTGGCTGGAGACAGCAGTTCTGAAACAGCAGCAGCAGCCCCTGCGGGGAGGGGCAGGGGGATGAGCTGAGCGTCAGAGAGCCGTCTGGCTCCGAGTTTTTGGAGTCCGGTTCGAGACCGCAGATACCATGGATTTTGGAAATGTTGAGGGTCGTCTGGAAGCCAAATACACAGCCCCGGTATTTGTGTTCTGAATATGGAAACGAAAGGGGGCTTTTGTGTTTGTGTTTGATCAAAACCCCAAATGCACGGCCCTCATCTATACAAAATCCTCACCAGCTCCTAATGAGGTTCCGGGTGGCAGCTACGAACGATCAGCTGCTGCTTGCATGGTATTTTGTAACACCATAAACCTTCCACAGACTCGGAGGAAAAACAGGTTAGACAAGACCTGAATGGCTAGCAGGAAAACAGGCAGGGGAAGACGGTTATTAGTTTTCCTTCCGAAAAACACCACCAAACAATTCACCGCCTCATTTCATCATCCTAAAACACATAGGCCACGACCGACCAGTTGCTTCTCCCAGAGCAGGGCTTCAGTGGAAGCGATTTGTGGATCGTGGCCCGGGGGGGGGAAAAGCACTCACCCAATTTTCACCCTGGGAAGAGCGTACAATTCCCCTCGGGTTCCTTTATCTGCATCCATGTTGCCATGTAGCAATTCATTCATATAACCACACGCCACTAGGGTTGCCATAGATGCCAAATTTTCACTGACACTTATGAAAGATACATGTTCTGGGGTCTGCACTGGCGCCTTAGGCACCAATGCAGGCCCCACAACATGTATTTTTCATAAGCGTCCTGGAAACAACTGCATCTATGGTAACCCAACACAACACTCCTCCTCTGCCACCCCCCAACGCCTGCTCATAACTCCCCTGCTCCATGAAACCTTCTCCCACGCTGCCCTTCATGCCTAGAACTCCCTCCCTGAACACATACGCTCTCCTCCCTCCCTCCCAACCTTCAGATTCTTCAAAAAAAAACTACCTCTGTCTTCTGTCCGGCTTTCTCTAGCTCCTCCTCTCCCTATTCTCCTTCTTCCTCATAGCTAAGCTACGGCTGGGCACTGATGACATCTCAACTTCCTGAATGTCTCCCTGTCCCTCCCTATGTTCCCCATCCCCTCCCTTGTCTCTCTTAAGATTGTAAGCCACCTGGGGCAGAGACCTTTCTCTAATTGATTACTGTAAAGCGCCAGGTACATCACTGGCACTATACTTGATATTAATAAATATTAATAAATAATTGCGATATCCCTGCTCCTCCGCTTAAAACAGACCCAGGCACGGCTGCAAGCAGGTTGCACCCCCGCATCCATCTAAAGACACCCAAGGATTCCACACAGCTCTCAGGATGTGGGTTTCTACCCTCGCTAAAAGAGTGTTGTCTAAATGAACTTCTTCCATACGGGTTTTCCCTTAAGGACATTCAATCCACACGGTAATGTCATTGAAATATAGCAGAGGGACCGAAGACTCAAAGATAAGAAGAGATTGAAGATTTTGTAACTATTAGTCCTAAAGTTCCAGAGCTGGAAGGGACCTCAAAAGTCATGCACCATAAACACTGGTTCACCTGGAGGGAAAATCTGGCCCCTGTTGTAAATACGCACCTCACCTAGCATGGAACATTATTATTAATCATTTTCTGTAGCACTTTCAGTGTCCAAAGTGCTTTATACTCCTTGTCTAGTTCACCCTCACAACAACCCTGTGAGGTAGGTCATTATTATTCCCATTTTACAGATGGAGGGACGGAGGCTGAGAGAGTGTGACTTGCCAAAGGCCACCCAGTGAATGCATGGTTAAGATGGGATTTGAACCCACGTCCAACACCTAAGCCACTAGGCTACAATGGCTCAAATGTACGGACGATTTAGCCACTAGACACTGACCAAATGGAAAAGAATCTGCCTCCTCTCCTGGATGTACGATGCACTGGAGAAAAAGGCCGGTTCCAGAATAGCGGGAGGATGTTTTCTGAGCCTTGAGAAGGCTGAAGCGAGGGGAGGGGAGGACAGAGGAGAAGGAAAGAGGAAGCTGCAAAGGAGTGAGCAAGACGGGGCATGCGAAGTCCTCAGTGGTGAGGCACACCCTGCAGCGAGATCTTATTACAGAGTCTAAACCACCCCAACCCGGAGCAGGGGGACTCTCATGCAAACCTGGGTGGACGAGCTGTGGGATTTTGCACAGTTCTCCCGTCATCATAGCTTCCTTGTCAGAGAGAGGGAGACTCCCCATCCTCATGACCGGGCCCATAGCTATGGGGAGGGGATGGACTGGGAGCCAGGGGCATACCTTAGAGAGTGGAGAAGGTGTTGGACTTCCTGGGAAGCCAGAGTTCAAATCCACTCTAGCCAGGATCTCACTGGGTGACTTTGGGCAAGTCACAACCTCTCAGACTCAGTTCCCCATCTGTAAAATGGGTGTGTCTGTCTTTCCCTGTGTTCTCCTCACCCTTGTCCATCTTAGATTGTAAGCCCACTGGGCAGGGACCTGTCTCCAAAACTCTGTGACTGTGAACCACAGCGTACACCTACTAGCACGATAGCAATGATTAGCAATAGTATCTATCCTAGGGAGAGCAGGTGCCATTGCACAGCGGGAGCCAGGATTGCCAGGCAGTCTGGGATTCCCGCTAACGCTAAGCACTTCCACAGGACAGTAGAAATTCTACATTGCTGCGCGGAAGCTAAGCACTTGCACCTGCAACTTCTCAGCTTCGTGACGGTCTCCCTATAACTCCCCAACTTCGGGACTGCCTCCTACACACTTTGGGTGTTTTTAAACAAGACGTGTCCACGCATGGGCCCTCTCCGGCTATGCGCCCACGTGCTCGTGGGATGGTGGCGCATGGAGCAGCGCACTCCCGTAACCCATGCATCACCATCCACGGAGCATGCCTAAAAAATGCGGCGTGCCCCATGCGGGCACCTCCATGGACGGGACAGCCATGCTGGGAGACGCTTGTTTGAAGCGCTCCCTAGGCACCACTCAGCGGTCGGTCACGACACACACCTCCATCCTGTGGCACTCCTTTAAAAACACCCTTTTGCCATTCAAAACTTTAAGCCTCCTGGGGCAGGGACCTGTCTGGAGGACTGTTGAGCACCAAGCACATTGCTTGTGTCGTATCAATAGTAATAACCATGGTGATGACTTTTAATTGCTTTTAAGAGACAGTACTTAAATGTGTAGACCTTGGCTGCCTGCCCGCAGCTGTAGGGACGGGTCTCTTTGGGAATCAGCAGCAGAGGCAGAGCTACGTCAAAGCAGGAGGTGTTTAAACATTAACCACCACGTCCGGGTAAACATCAGGAACTTGTCATTTGAGATCAAGTAGATCCGTCCTAGAGTGCATTTGGGGGGCTGATTTCCTGCTGAGTGGCTAATCATTACAGCAAATTGGGCTGATGACGTAGCCAACATTTCCTGAGAGAGGCAGAGGGACGTATCCAATATTTACTGAGAGAGGCAGGCATTAAGACAATCCCTGTTCTTTTCAGACCCACTCATTCCAACTTCCAAATCTACACGCCCTTCACCCCGTTGGCCAAGGAGTCATTTACAGAGGCCTCTCGACAGAGATCGAGGTTCCCATCGACTTTAATCCAACTATAAGAAAGGGTTGGCAAAACAGGGGGGCAGAATGGGGGGGGAGATATCTGGCACAGCAGTGGCTCCTCTGAAAAGTTCTGGGGCCAAAGAACTAGACTTCCAGGACACTTCCGGGTTTGGTTTTGTTTAATAAATTAATTAAACATAAATTATTATTTATTTATTTTTATCAAGTAAACATTTAAACATAGATTAAAATAGTCAGGTTGGTCAGGGATGCGCAGTTGCTTGGTCACTGCACCCCAACTACTTGCTGTACCAATGGGAAATGAAGCACAGCCCGCTCTACAAGGGTTAGTGCTGCCAGATGTCCCTTATTTTAAGGAGCGTCGCTCGTTTTAAAGCCCAGTTGAACATAACAGATGCCCCTTATTTCAGAGCCCACCGCCCCATAGAGCACAACTGGCACCCCTGAAGTCAGAGCCCCACAGACCATAAGAAGTGTCAAACTGGATCAGACCAACGGTCCATTGAGCCCAGCGTCTTGGCTCTGATGCCCTTGGGCGCTTCAGAAATACACAACAGGTCCTAATGGAGCAATATTTTATATTTATTTATTTATTTATACATTTCTATCCCGCCCCTCCTGCCATGCAGCGCGGGGCGGCTCACAGCATTAAAACATACAATAAAAAAATTTTAAAAATTTAAAATCCACCATCATATTAAGATATTAGAACAGGGCAAAAACAATATAAATATAAATAGGTAGGGGAACTAAAAACATTCCCCTACCCCTCCCTCCCAAAGGCCTGGGCAAACAGCCAGGTCTTACAACTCCGCCGGAATGTCAATAGGCTTGGGGCCAGGCGAGCTTCCTCCGGAAGGGAGTTCCACAGCCGCGGTCCCACCACCGAGAATGCCCTCTCCATCGTGGCCCCCCGCTTAACACGGGGGACCTCCAGGAAGGCACCCCCGGCAGACCGCAGGAGCTGCTCTGGGGCGCGAAGAGCGAGGCGGTCCCTAAGGTAAGAGGGGCCGAGACCGTGTAGGGCTTTGTAGATCATCACCAACACCTTGAACCTGGCTCGGCACGCTATCGGCAACCAGTGCAGAGCTCGGAGCACCGGTGTAATGTGCTCCCGGCGACCCGTCCCCGTAAGAAGACGAGCCGCCGCATTCTGCACCAGCTGCAGCCTCCGAGCCAAGAACAAGGGAAGCCCCACGTAGAGCGCGTTGCAGTAGTCGAGCCTCGAGGTGACAAAGGCATGGATGAGGGAGGCCAGGTCCGGGCCAGAGACATACGGACGCAGCCTACGCACAAGATAAAGCTGGCGGAAGGCAGCCTTAGCGACTGCCTCCACCTGCCGCTCCAGACGCAGGTCTGCGTCCAATACTACCCCCAGACTCCGAACCTGCTGAGCTACAGGAGGGCGAACCCCCCCAACTAGGGGGGCCACCACCCCCTTCGCCCTCCCCACCACCATCACCTCCGTCTTATCTGGGTTGAGCTTCAGTCTGCTCAGCCGCATCCAATCCGCCACGGCCTCCAAACATTGGGATAGCAACGAGATAGCAGGGTCTGGGTCAGTAGAAAAGGAGAGGTACAGCTGAGTATCATCAGCATACTGGTGACAACGCACCCCGAACCCTCTCACGACCTCCCCCAAGGGCTGCATATAGATATTAAACAACAGCGGAGACAAGATCGATCCCTGCGGAACGCCACACGGTAAAGCGCGGGGGCACGATGTTTCCTCCCCCAGCACCACCCGTTGGCTCCTCCCCGAGAGGAATGAGCGGAACCATTCAAGAACGGTCCCGCCCAGACCCCCCAGGTCACGCAGCCGTCTCAGCAGCAGCCCATGGTCCACGGTGTCAAAAGCGGCCGAGAGATCTAGCAGGATGAGAAATGTCGAACATCCTGCATCCATCTCCCGGCGGAGGTCGTCTACCAAGGCCACCAACGCCGTCTCGGTGCCATAGCCGGGGCGGAACCCAGATTGAAAAGGGTCAAGGAGCCCGATGTTATCCAGATGAACCTGGAGCTGGAGCGCCACTGCCCGCTCAATAACCTTCCCTAAAAAGGGAAGGTTAGAGACAGGTCGGTAGCTGGCGAGCGCATCCACGTCCAAAGATGGTTTTTTCAACAGGGGGCGCACCACAGCCTCTTTAAGGCAGGGCGGCAGCCTCCCCTGCCGAAAGGACGCGTTCACTATCCTCGCCAGCACCGTTCATTCCTTGCTGTGTTCCCAACAGTCAGAGGTGACGTAACCTGCGACTGGGTTTAAACCCAGCTGTACTGCTCACCTCCACAACATCCTCTGGCGACAAGTCTCGCAAGTGAATAGTACATTGAGTGAGAAGGGGCCTCTTTTGTTTGCCGTACCCAGTTAGTTTCATGGAGTGCCCCCTAGTTCTAGTAGTATTCGAGAGAGTAAATAACGGCTCCTTGTTTATTAGTTCCACTCATGATTTTATAAACTTCTATTCTATCCCCTCCCTGTCACCTTTTCTCCAAGCCGAAGACAAGAGCCCAAACCTATCACGTTTCTCCTCAGACAGAAGCTGTTCTAGACCCTTGATAACTTTTATTGCCCTTATCTAGTTCAATGTCGGTTTTGAGATGGGGGTGACCAGGATGGCACACAATATTCGCAGGCTAGATTTAGAAAACAGCGTTATTGCATTTCATGTCTTATTCTCTCTATCCCTTTCCAAATAATTCCTAACATTTTTCTGTTTGTCCTTTTTGACTGCCGCTGCTGCGCGCTGAGCTGAGGTGGTCAATGAATTCTCCACCATGACTCCCATGGCCGGAGCCTTTTCTGAACGGTAATAACCCTTCATTTAGAACCCAGCGTTGTGTATGGATAGTTCGGATTCCCCCCCCCCCCACGTCTACAGCTGCGGCTACTTTAGGCTGCCTCAGGGCAGCGTGTGTGAAAAATGCATCCAGGAACTTACTTGTGGACTTGTAAACTCAGAAGATCGAAAAATCCAGAAATTTAAGGTGTGTGTAAAAAATGCCAAATGTCTCTTATTTTTTTAATTTTGACCTGGCAGCCTGACCGCCATTGAGAAGACCTCCATACCAGCTTAGATACTCCTCCAGAGAGCAGCCTTGATTTGTTTCCTGTCACTGGAGACCCTAGGGTAGATGACAGACGTGGACATCCACCTTTTCAAGTGACTCTAGTATGAAAGATGATGACCACTGCATGGGAGGTTTGAGCTTAGATTCCCAATGCGCGACGCAAGGGATGATGGCCAAGGGTGTAGCTACGTGGGAATGGGCCCTGGGGAAGAAGGTGGACTAGGGGCCCCTGCCCCTCCTTCTGGTTGGTGGCCGTTCCAAACACTCAACGCAAGCACCAACAAAATGGCAGCCAGCAGCAGCAGGTGGCACAGTCAGTTGAAGCCCAGATGTCCTGGGTAAAATTCTCCGCTCTGCTACTGATTACTTAGCGACCTTGGGCAAGACATTCTTTTTGCTTTCCTAGGACTGTCGTTCATCCTGATGCATGCCGGTACCTCCCAAGCCCCAGGAAGAGTGCACTTGGGGTTCAATGGGTCACACTCGAGCTTGCAAAGGGCGTTACCCCCCTTGCGGCTACAGATCAAACAGAAAGGAGGGAACTGCCTCAGAGTGAGAAAGAAATTCCTTTAAAGCTACTCAAGCACCGATGACGCGCTACACCTGGAGGGCGGTGACAGTAAGAACCGGTCTGACCTGCTGCAACGTGTGGATTTTAGCTCTGTGCATGGGCCTGATGACGGAATCTCAGGGTTATCCGTCTGGAGGAAAAGTCCCAGGGCAGGATTAGCACAAAAAACAGAGAGTCAAAATTATCCACAGTTAATTACTACTAACACTAATCATTTCTATAGCGCTACCAGCCGCACACCGCGCTTTACAGAGACAGGTCCCTGTTTAGTGGGCTTACAATCTAAACTGGACAAGGGGAAGCACACACATATATCCCCATTTTACAGATGGGGAACTGAGGCTGAGAGATTGTGACTTGCCCAACTAGTTCATCAACTAGGGGGAGATTCGAGCCCTGGTCTCCCAGGTTCAAGCCCAGCACCTTATCCACTACCCTTCACTGGTTCTTTTTCCAGTATATCCAGTTAGTTTGGTGGTTATTCAGTAATAACTGGTGACCATGAAGGTTAATTGCCAAATCAAATGACGAGATAATACCACAAAAGCGAACTGGTTTACTGCATTACTGCATAACCAAGTGATTATTTATTTCATTATTCAAATTGAGACCCTGCCTTTCCCCTAAGACTGAGGGGAGCTTACAGCATAGAAAGCCATTTAAAAACATATTTTAAAATCTCCTTAAACCCCTCCCCCCCCAGCCCCATCCCTGCCTGGCCCAAACAAAGGTTTTACAATTGCTTCGGGAAGACGAGCAAGCTCAGGCTTAAACGAATCTCCAAGAGAATGTTACCGTCACTACTTTAAAATCAGGCCCAGAGGAAGGGAGTAAAAAGAAAAACCACGATAATGCACTAAACGGCAATTCGGTAAATGGGAATGCCCGGTATCACAGTAAATCAGTCATCCGGTGAACCGGGTAGTCCTTGGCTGCTAATCGGATACTATTCGGTATCCAGCCAGACACCAGCGGATACTCCTTTCGGATCTAGACAGCCTGTAAATGGCTCTTATTAAACTAAACCTTGCCACAAGCACAGTGCGTCTCCAGGGCATTCATTGTGGCCACAAAAAAGGGTGTGAGGTCAGGGGCAGGGTTCTGGGTCATACAGTGGAGGTTTCGGGAGGGGGGGGGAAGTCAAGTGGGTAGATCTGCCTCTCCCCCACTGTTACCCCATTAATCTACCAGTTATTTATTGTCACCACCACGCAGAGGCCGTGGCGCTCTGTCACCCCTAGTGGTGGTGCTGGGCCACGCAGAGGCTGCGGTGCTCTGTCCCCCTCTAGTGGCGGCGCTGGGCCACGCAGAGGCTGTGGCGCTCTGTCCCCCTCTAGTGGCGGCGCTGGGTCACGCAGAAGCTGTGGCGCTCTGTCCCCCTCTAGTGGCGGCGCTGGGTCACGCAGAAGCCGTGGCGCTCTGTCCCCCCTCTAGTGGCAGCGCTGGGCCACACAGAGGCTGTGGCGCTCTGTCCCCCTCTAGTGTTCAGGCTAGGTTATACAGAGGTTAGGGAATCTGCTACTAGTTTGCAGAAGAAGATCTTTTAACTCAGAGAGTAGATGGCTCATGCATCTGTGGATTCATAAATTGCTGGCTCAGTTTCCATGTCTGAAGCCACACTCAGGGGGTCATGTCTGTTTAAATCATAAGTAGGGCCCTGAGAAAATTGTGTTTGTTTTCCCCACAGAAATTCACAGCGGGGTCATGGGGCCAGTGGGGTCAGATTTCACAAGGCTGTGGCCTAAGGTTACCACCAATGCAAATGTTTAAGGCACACTTATGAAAAATACAAGATGCAGGCCCTGAAACATGTATTTTTCATAAGTGTTCCTTAAAAATGTGCCTAGGTGGCAACCCTTGCCCTGCAGAGAGTATCACACTGCGTAACTCCGTCCACGCCACACAACTGCCAAGGGGAGCGGACGCACGCTGCTACCGCATGGAATGCGTGATCCCAATCCATCCAGGGAGCCCATTACCAAGCTGGGATTTGCACCCAGGCCCTTTTGCCGTACCGTTAGCACACCAGGTCCCTGCATCGAGGGCGCACAGGGAGGCGTTCTCAGTTGCTGCCCCACAAGCGTGGAACTCTCTCCCCCTAGAGGTTGGCCACAGCTCGAGTCAGAGCATTTTCCAAAGGCGAAGTAAGACCTTTTCATTCGTCCGAGCATTTTCCAGATGGGGATAGGCTGGGGAAGTGGATTTTGAACTGGGTTCATGTTTGTAAATTTGACTTTATTTTTCTGTTGTAACTCACATTAAACCCTAGGGCAAGGGATGGGGAAACATTTCCCTCCCGGGGGCCACTTTGAAAATGAAGGCAAGCTCTGAGCGCTGCCTAGTAGTTGAGGTCAGGGGTGCTTAAGGGACGCACTCAGGAAGAGACGGGTCCAGATCATGGATCTGTCTCCCGAGCCTCTTGTGCAGGCCCCTCATCTCAGCTGTCTCCCACTCCGCTCACTTTTTCAGTGCTCTAGAGGAGACACGACTGGATCCAGGGGGGCCAGATCCAGGAACGGGAACTGGAAAGGGGTCACATTAATACAAGCCGTGGGCTGCATTTCGGCCCCTGGGCCTGAGGTTCCCCGCCCCTGCCCAAGGGAAAGGGTGAGATGTATTTAATTATTTAAATGTATCATTAAACAAAAAGCTCAGTCTACCCGAGCCCCCTGGGGCTTCCCGGCTCACACGCTGCCTCGTGCACCGTGTGTGACCTTTCGGAGTTCCGTTCCCATAGGAGAAACCGAAGCACCAAACCAAGGACAAACACGGCCCGGCCAATGGGAAGGCGAGCGGCGCTGGCCTCTGGAGAACAAACAGGCCTGTGTTTCTTTCCATGGCGCAGGCAGGTACGTAAGGTAATCGAGCTGCAGGGAGAGAGGACGTGCTCTCAGCCTGCGGGGGCCCGGGGAGACAGGGGACAGGACGTAGCCTTGCTGGGTCCAGGCCCAGAGTGGGACACGCTGGCGCTGTCCCTGTCCGAGAGCTGTGCAGGTGTCCGGGGGGACGCTGCAGTCGATGAGGGTTGGGAGTGGAGCATGGGGGGGATGCTACAGCTGGTCCCGAGTTATAATTCCAGCTAGGAAGCAGGCGGCGGCTGGTGGCTTGGGGGCACAGTGGGACCGCAGCTAGCACCCACATGAACAACACGCTCCTCCCCACCATATTTTCCCCACAGCTTCCTTCCTGCCTCTCTTTCTGCGTTTCACTGCCAGGATCGCCCCCACCCCAACCCCTTGCTGTTGCCAGGATCATCTCCCCTCTGCTCCCCGGCTCCTGCCACCACCCCCAGAATCACACACACCCCACTGCTGTCACCACTACGGGGGTGGGAGCTGCACGGTTCTCCCCTCCCCGCCACCCTGCTGCGGCTGCTGCAGCTTAGAGAAGAGGGGCTCTTCAGCTTAGAGAAGAGATAAGCGGGGGGAGGGGATAGGAAAGAAGTTCACAAAATCACAAGTAAATAGGGAGCTCTTATTTACCCTCTCTCAAAATATTAGAACTACGGGACCCTCGTTGAAACTCCCTGGCAGCAGACGTCAAAACAGACAAAAAGGAAGTTCATTTTCGCTCGACGTGCCGTTAACCTGCGGAACTCATTGCCTGTGGCTGTTGCAAAAACCAACATTATGTGTGGGGTTTTTTTTTTTAAAAAGGAACTGGATAAATTCATAGCAGATAGACCCACATTTTTTTCAGCTAACTTGCTTCTTAAAACTGCTCATCAAGGGGACTTCACCGACTCCCCTTGGGAACTGTCTCCCTTTCCCGGCTGCTATAACCCACTCCTTGCCCTGCCCTCAGTGGCCACAGAGAGCACTTGATCTCTATCCACCTTGTATGACTGAAGACTGTTCTGATAAGAATACCTCCCAGCAGGTAGGCAGGGCTGTAGAATAAATTACCAGGAGCGTATGGGAGACAGTCGCGTAAAGAGTTGTTAGACTACTGCAGGATGGTCGCCATGGCGGCCAGCACACCAGGGACCGAACGCGGGGTCTCCGGAGTTGAACAGTAGGAGTTACTACAGCTGGAGCATGATGCCAGGCTCTGCGATTGAACCGGACTTGCATCTCCATTGGCTCCACAGAGCACACGCTGCACACCAGTGACAATTTCAAAACGGACCGGCTGCCCACCCGAGCTTTCAGCATCCCCCAGCCCCCACACGCAGGCGAGACTCGTTTTAAGAAAACATCTCCCTTGGCTTGGGTGTGAATTTTGTGCCAATCCAAAGTGTCATCCTGACAGCCGCCTTTGACACACCCCTGTCTGAGCCGGGAAATTCTCTCTCCCCTGGCGAGTGGGAAGCTTTACCTTGCAGCATGTAGGAGCCGACGCTGTCCATTTCGGTTAAGCTCCTAGCCTGCGCAGCGGCAAAGAAAAGCCTCCAAAATATTGTAGGTACGGTGCGGCTGTTCTGTCTGCCGGCAGGCAGCTCCAGGGCCTCGGCAGCTGCTCTGGAGATACAGCAAGTGGCATCAATAGTTCTCTCCTGCTATTCACTAGGGATGGATGAGCAACCAGACTGGTGCACGGATCAGCAAAGGGTCCTGCGCTAGAAACGGCCCCGTCGGGGTCTCAGGACGCACTGCCCCACAACCCCTCGCCCCTTTGGGTGCTTGTACATGGGTCGCACCCAACACGCCTCTCTCTACCCTGCCTCACCCCCCGGGCAGGCCGTCCGTCCGTTTAAAGGCGGACCACCAGACGTGCAGGCGGAGCAGGCGCTGCGCCATTTGCAGGGTTCCGGAACATCCCGGCGCACCGCCACCATCCGAACCCAGAGCACCAGCCGGAGGCGGAGCTGCAGTCGGACTCATCAGACCGGCTGGGGGTTACCCCGGATAACGCCATAGAGCTGCTGGCGGCAGCCTAGAGCGGCAGCTGACGCACCCACAGCTCTATGGTGTGGAGGAGGGGGATGTGCAATTGGGCAGGTGCGGGGGTGCACCCCCGCATCCATCTAAGGACTCCCGTTGCACCGGACCCGCAATTCCTGAGGACACTGCAACGCATTGTGCAGCAATGTGACTCATCCAAGGCCTGATCAGTTTGGGACTGGTGCTCGGGAGGGCTGTGAGCAGCTTGGAGTTATTTACTGAGGAAGAGGAGGAAGAATTGGGGAGGTTTGGAACAGAGCTCCTTCCTCCCCTCTCAGTATGGAGGGGGGATAGTTTCCCCCACGCAACAAACTTATTGCATGCCTGCGACCAACCTTAACTCCTCCCTCTTGCGCATGTAAACCACAGTCCGAGCACCTGATCCCAACCTCCCCTCTTCCCCCGGCCCCCCAGGACTTTGCTGTGCCTGAATGCCTAGCTTTTTGCTACAGGGACAAAGATTTTCAAATGTAGGCCCTTAGGCACCTAACTCCCATTGACATAGATTTCTAACTTGCTACGCTCCGTGCCTGAGGAAGGCCTCTGTGGAGCCCAAAAGCTTGCACCGTCTCACCAACAGAAGATGATTCAAAGAGATCCCACCACCGCCCTCGCCAGCTTCTTCCATCGCCGCACCGATGGTTAGGAAGTTTTCCCCTGATATTGAAGGGCGTTTTTAGGCGAGCGGGGGAATCTAGCGGACTGGCAAATCCGCTCTTAAAAAGTCGCATGGGGAGCGTTTACATAGACTGGAAGTCACCGGCCGCCATTGTAAAACCTCGGATTTACAAATCCGGTTTTAAAACTAACCCGCGAGCCGCCAGGTGCTGCTGTTTTCAATGGCAGCCGGCAACTTTCAGTGCATGTGAATGCTCCTCGCGCGACTTTTTTAAGAGCGGATTTGTCAAACGGCCAGATTCCCCCACTCGTCTAAAAAAAAAAAACCAATCCTAAGTGAAATCTCCATTCCTGTAACTCTAGCCCTGCCCTCTGCTGTAACGGAGACCCTCCTCTCGGGGAGAGCCCTTCTTAGCTGCACGTCACCGAGCCCCGGGGAGGGAGGAAGGCGAAGAAGGATTTCCCTTGGTTGTGAGACACCCAGGAACTCATTTTCCAGAACTCTTCAGATCCTATCTTTATCCACCTCTCCTGCATTTTGCTCAGTCTGTCGTTCCGACTTCTTACGAGCCTTAAGGAGGACCTGGGTGACCCAAGAGCCCGCACACATTTACTCCCCAACAGAGGTTGGCCCCACAAAAAGATTCCATCGGAAGAATTTCTGTCATAAGAGTCACTCCAGTCAGTGGAAGAAGCAGACCTGACAACCAGGACTGGATATTGTCTCCAACAGCGGCATAGCTAATGGCTCTCTTGAGCCCGGGGCTCTGGTTTCCAGGCCCAGGAAGACTAAGGCCATATTCCACAGCTTGAACGGGATTACTCCTCCAGAGTACATTGGTTTTTTAGATCACGGCCTAATTGAGTTACCCAAGGCCCTAGCAGAGCAAGGAACAAAACACAGTTCTCCAGAGCCTGGAGCCTGCACCCTAGCCTGCAAACCCTCCTTCTGCTGCCTGGAACACCGCAGATTTAAGTGAGCTAGCCCACATCAAACGCCTGCGTCCTGGTGAACAGAGCCAGGAACCCAATGTAACCAAAGGAATCTCCAAGAGAAGCTGGAGTCACCACCACAACAAGGGAGCGCAGACTCTGATCACATCCTGCTCCTCATCACCCTGACAGCACTGAAGCCAGGATGATTTCTCTCCAGAATGTAGGGTCCAACCCCTGAGCTGCTGCTGATTGGGAAGCTCCGGTTTAGGGTTGCCAGAGATGCACATTTTTCCAGGACACTTATGAAAAATACATGTTGCAGGGCGTAAGGCGCCAATGCAGGCCCTGCAAGATGCATTTTTCATAAGTGTCCTGGAAAATTTGCATAGATGGCAACCCTACTCCAGTTCCCACACTGTAACGCAATGAAAGCCAAGAGCTTGCAGGCATCGATGAGCCAGCTGTAGTGCCCCCCTCTGGTTCCTGCAGTAACACCACCAAAGTTACCGGCTCACTACTATAGTGCTACCGCTAACATCATCATGCGTGAAGAAGGGAGACAAGGGAACCAGATTCTTCAGGAATGAGCGCCGCACATAGAATGAAAAGGCAGCTCACTCCGTTGTGCAAATAAGAGCTCCGTTTTACGCACTGATGCCCTGATCCTGAAAATACTTGCATGCATATTTTGCAGACACTTGTTGACACTCACATTGAAATCCAGGCGATTGCACACCAGGAGTCATTTGCCGTGTGTGTGCATTCGTGTTTTCAGTACTGTGCTTGGGAGCAATCCCATTGGGACGTCTCATGCGACATAAACACCCCCCCTAGCACTCGCAGGATTGGAGTAAGGGAAACGTGGTGCTTGGCAGAGTCATTCACCAAAGGCCGGAGCTACTGAAGAAGTTCTCACTTAGTATGATTAAAAAATAAGAGTAGGCAGTTATGCTTTATCAGACTAGGATATGCAGGGGGCTTGGGGGGACGGGAGAAAGGTTCAGGGCAATTCATCCTTTTGCTTCGAGGAATAAAGGGGTGGATTTCTTTCCCAAGAAATCAAGGATAAAGGATTTCCCAAGGAATAAGGTTTTTTTCTAGAATTTAAAGATAAAATATTTTCAAAGAAATAAAGGGGTAGATTTTCCACCAAGCTGTCACTGAAAGTGAATTGGGGGGGGGGGGGAGCATTTCCCCTCCTTTCAAATTCTCCCCCTAAGTCTTCCCCAGCTGCTGGTGTAACATTGCACTATTAAGTGCATAATGGGGATTTGATGCCAGCATCCCGATTCCCGGTCTTGAAGAAAGAGGACACCAGAGCAGCTAGACTGATTTTCTGTTCCGGGAATGTGAGGAAAGAGAAGAGCTCTAACTCAAACTGGACCAAGAAGAGCCATGCCTGCGGAGCCAGTCCTGCAAGCACTTACACCCACACATTGTTACAAAATGCCCCAAATATTAGTAAGCTAAAATCTGCAGCTCCCATCTGGCTTCACGTTGCTTGTGCAGGTCTTTCCACCGAGCAGGCAAAGGAGCTGAGGCAGCCACTCCAGGACTAGCAGACACTTCCTTGGTAAACAACCTGTTCCCGGTGCCCCCAGCAGCCCAAAGCACTTGTTCAGAAATAGCCCAACTCACCGTCCGTCCCCACAAACCCCAGCAGCGTGTTCCTTACCTTGATTTTATGCAGAGATCTTTCTGCCTCCAGCATCTGAATCCACACCACGACCCCGGATTTATTATACGTTAGACTCCAGCCTTCTTCGGAGATGCACTCTGTTCGGAAATTATCGAAATCCCGATCGTCCGGGATCTGCACACTTTCCCGGGTGGCCATGGTTTTGGAAGCCCGGGTGGCAAATATTCGGTTTGAACAATGGGAGAAAGTTCAACCTTTTATTGCTCTCAAGCCAAACTGGAAATGCTGGTTTCCTTATCAAGCCAATGACGAGGCTAGGAAATGACAAGGTCAAGGGGTTTGGGGTTTTGTTTTTTTTTCAGAGAGGAAAGAAGCGATGGTTTCAATACAGGCAGGCGAAGTCGATTCGAGGAGAAGCTCGCAGGGGCAAACGAGAAAGGATCTGGCTCAACCAGGCTCTCTCTTGGGAAGCCAAACCTCAGCAGATGGTCTCTCTGCAAACAGAAAGCACAAGCATAATATCAATATTTCAGCACAGAATGGAAGGAAACCCTCCAATCATCATCAAGGGGGGTGGGGGGGGCTTACCCCTTCAGAGAAAAATAAGCGTCTGCGCTGCTTTCCTTGGGGGGGGGGGGGGGGGGGGGGGAGGTGCCAGAATTTGGCACCAAGTTGCAAGCGCTGCTGCCCCAGGTGTATTGGGGAGCTGTTAGCAAAGAGCAGGTGAGCCGGCAGGAAGCCAGACACATATAAATGTTTAATAATAATAATAATAATCGGGGGAAGTTATTTCCTATGGAAAGCCAAGCCCTCGCTCACCTGCTGGACGCTGGCTGGGGGCTCCGCTGCTGTGGGGAGGCGGATGAGCTGCAGGATCTGCTGCTCCCAGGGGGAGGCTCGCCTTACGATCCCGGAGCTGTCTCTCCTTGGCTCTGCCCCCTGCCTGATTCCCTCCCCGCCCAGGCGATCGGATCGCCTTGTGTGGGATGATGCTGCTGCCGCTGCTGCTGCTGCAGCTGGTCTCTCCGCTCGCTGCTGCGGGGTTTTTCCAGGCTGCAGAGAGCGAGCGAGGGGGAAATTGACAAGCGCACCCACACTCAGCCCCTTCCCAGGGCACAGGAGGAGGGATCTGCTGGGTCCTAGCTTCCCTTCCCATGCCCAGCAGCAGGAGGAAGAGCTGGTGTCTAGCCAGCCAGCCTCCTCTGGGTTACGTAACCGGCTCCAGCAGCCCTGACACCACACGGAAAGGATGGCCTGGAGTGGAGGAGCTCGGTTCATTCGTCCCCGGTGCTGGCAGGGACAAGGGCTCCCTCCATGGCTGGAGAAACTAGCAATAACGGCAGGAAGAAGCGGTGAGAAGTCTAGGGATGGGACTCTCGGTATCAGATTAATCCAATAATGCCGATAATTGGTGATATCGGATTCATCCGATAATATCGGTATATCGGTTTTGTAACTTTGCCAAAAAAATTTTTATCTTTAACATAGTGGCCATTTTAACAATGGCTTGATTAAAAAACGGATATACCGATAAATCCAATATTGGGTGAATCCAATACCGATAATTCGCCGATCGCTCCATCCCTAGCGAGTAATACCCAGGCGCTCGCAGGGGATCAGGGATCAGCTCAGCTTGTAGAGGGTCTGGCCAGTTGGAGGCAGGAGGAGTTAACATAGGGTTAGTCTAAAAACTTATTACCCTGCCCCCTCCTGCCGGGGCGGCTTACAAGAGTCAATAAAACATGGATAATAAAATACATTAAGAAAATATAATAAATATTTAAAACACAAAGACAAACCAGTCCGGGGGGGGGGGG
>QEPC01002360.1:492933-507998 GCA_003113815.1 Sphenodon punctatus
TATATATATTATTATTATTATTATTATTAACAAACATTTATATAGCACCAGCAGTGTACCTGGCACTTTACAAAGTAATAAAATAAACATGGTCCCTGCCCTGCCCATATAAATGCTTGCTAATAATAATAATAACTTGAATCAGGGGCACCAATCCAATCCATTAGGCGCCAACCCTGCAACATGTATTTTTCATAAGTGTTCCTTAAAAAGTTGCATAGGTGGCCACCCTAGATGGGATCACTCCCGCCGCACAGCTCCCTCACGTCCCACCTGCTGCCCTGGGGAGATCTCCCAAAATGGGCCCAGCTGGACAGGACTGGCCTTTCCATGGGACGACTGTCGTCTCTTTAGTTCCAGCGGCACCGCAGTGACCCCCGTTTTCCCCAAGGCAGGGGACATGATCCCCACTCCCTCCCAGTGGAGCCGCAAGCGCAACCATCTCTGCGGCCCCAGAGAGGGAGTGGGGCCATGGGGTGGCACCAAGGGTCCCGCATTTTATTTTTGTCTGGGGTCCTGCACATTTTAAGGCCGGCCCCTGCAGTTGGCCCACGTCCTGAACAGGAATTCTGACGGTTCTGCATCAGCCCCGATCACAATTCATATTGCCAAAGTGGGCTGGGTCATTGCTAATTTTGGACATCCCTCTAACTCTATGGTTCTCAAGTCGGGGTGGGGAAGGTATTGGCGGGGGCAGGTGGAAAGACAAAAGACAGCTATCTCCACTCTAGCTGAACTAGGGGAAATGTCCAAAATAATGGGGTAGCGAGGGGGAGAGAGAGTGTCAGAGAAGCCCTTGCTCCCCCCCCCAATACTTCTCTCCCCCCCTGATACTTTCTCCTGCCCCAGTTTGAGAAGCACGGCCTTGTTGAATCTCTTCCTGAAAAGCTTTCAAAGGATAGATGGACAAACATCGAGCTTAAATGGGGATCACGTTTGTTACTGGCGAGGAAAGTCGAGGGCCGTGTCAGATGCCTGACAGGCTACCGGCGTACCGATCGGACACCTGAATACCTGAAGATCTCAGGTATTACTGTCCGTTACAGAGTTCCCAACTGGTCAATCGAGTTGGGAATCGAGATGAAGAGTCAGGGAAATGGCACAAGTAGAAAAATCTGTACCAAAGGTCGACACATGGGGAAGCCTGTTGAACAGTAATCGGGTACTGATTGGTAGCCAATGTTACCGGGTTGGGTTGAGTACCGCAATTTTCACAGGCCGATTTTGTGGGTATTTGTTTCAGTCGTAATCTTGTCTGTGATGCTGTTGGGAATTCCCAGCACTTTTGCCTGTGCGGCTCCATTATGAGTTTTAAATCGAATCCCAATCCCAACAAGGACAGGCAACATAGATCAATATCAATAGTGATGTTAGTGGGGAAGGTGATGGAATTGGTTGCCCCCATCATTGATGGGGTCTGTCCTCCACTGACTCCCCAGGTATGGAGTCTAGGGGTGCTCCTCCATGCGCAGCTCCACCTGGATCTCCAGGTGGTGGTTGTGGCGAGGAGTGTTTTCCGGCAGTTGCATCTGGTGCGACGACTTCGGCCGTTTGTTTCAGACTCTGACCTGGCCGCGGTCATCCCTGCTTTCATCACCTCTCGACTAGACGACTGTGGGTGAAAACAGACATGACGCTAACCACCCTTTAACCACTCTTGGTGGTTATTTATACATGTTACAGGGCTGTATTGGTGCCCTATGCAGCCCTGAAACATGCATAAATGACCAACAAGGGTGGTTAAAGGGTGGTTAGCGTCATGTCTGTTTTCACCCTGTGATGCACTCTACGTGGGGCTACCCATGGTGACGGCTCGGAAATTGCAGCTGGTGCAGAATGCGGTGGCCCATCTCCTAGTGGGACCGGGCCGCCAGGAGCACATTACACCAGTGCTCCGCTCTCAGCACCGGCTGCCGGTGGTTTTCCGGGTCCAATTCAAGGTGTTGGTTTTAACTTATAAAGCTCTAAACGGTCTGGGCCCTGCCTATCTGCGAGACCGCCTCAGCCCCCGTGTCCTGGATCAGACCCTGAGATCGTCCGGGGATTCCCTGCTCGGGGTCCTTCAAGTTTCTTGGGTGGCCATGCAGGAGAGGGCGTTTTCGGTTGCCGCGCCGCACCTAGGGAACTACCTTCCCGTGGGGGCCTCCCCTCTTTTCTGAAAAGTTGCAAGACCTGCCTGTTCCACCAGGCATTTGGCAGGGGAGAGGGGTGATGGGCGGGAGGTAGGGGGTGCGGGGGTAGGGGGCGGTTTTATCTGTTTTCTCCTTTTAATGAGTTTTAACTGTTTTAATTGTTGTAAGCCGCTCTGAGCCGCCTGTGGCAGGAGGGGCGGGGTAATAAGTTTTTGAAATAAATAAATAATATCATGACCCAATAGCCACTTGGTATCGGATGTTTAAAAATTACTTCTTCTTTGAAGAATATTTATTTATTTATACAAAAAATTGTATCCAGCATCCTCCTGCGCACTGGCAGCTCAGAGTGGCGCGCAACATAAAAACATCAATAAATCCATCTAAAATACATAAAATATACAGGCAAAATAAAAACCCCTCCCCCCACCCTCCCCGAAGGCCCGGCGGAACAACCAGGTCTTACAACATCTACGGAAAGAGGGGAGGTCCGGGGACAGACGGGCCTCCAACGGGAGGGAGTTTCACAGCCAAGGTGCCGCCGCCGAGAACGCCCTTTCTGCCGTCGCCCACCCCCCCCCCCCCCCCGGCATACCCGGGGGGACTTTGGGTCGAGCGCCCCCGGCCGACGGCAAGGGCCGCAAAATGACCCGGGGCCTGAGGCGGTCTCGCAGGTAAGCAGGACCCAAGCCGTTTAGGGCTTTATAGGTCATATAACCATCTAATACAGATTCAGGGTTCCAGCTACGTAGAGCACGGACCTTGTTTAGATTTTAACTTGTTGAGTCAGAAGTACTGACTGGTAGAATAGCAAAGATAGAATTCAATTTGTGGTGCTGCTCTTGGTCCTTAAATGAAATCGAAAACTTGGAACACGTTTTGTTTAGAAGCCCATATTACGCTGAATTAAGAGACGCTTGGCTTACCCCACTGTTCTCTCAAACTCTCTTTTTACCTGCGAACAAAGGATTAGATCTCTCTTAGCCACTAAAGATCCCCAGATAATGAAAGAAGTAGCATTATTTGCTTTTTTAGCAAGCAAGGACAGAGGCGGCTGTTGATATTGTTTGAAAGCTTATTTTTATTTATATTGCTTCTGTATTTAAACAAATCAAATCGAGAGCAAAGTTACGTTGGGTTTTAATATTTAATATTTGTTTTATGTATATTTTATGTATTTTTTCTGGATGAAGGCGAAGGCTGAGATTCAATAAACTTGAATATCATGACCAATCAGATCGCAATGCCATTGACAGACAGCATGGCCTGGCGACCACCGAACCCTCTGGTCCAACCTTCACGCTTGGTCTGGACTCCCCTGAGCAAGAAGTTCTGACCCCATGGAGTTTGGTGAGATCACAGTGCTCTGTGGCAGGGGTGGGGAGGCTCGGGGCTTTGGCATGGTGGTTGCCCATCAGCCTCTGGGTTCTAGCACAATCAGTCCAACCAGTACATAAACACAAGATTTCCCTCACCATTTGCTGTTTACTGTGCCTTTACCAAAAATAAATATAGCATCCCACGTATAGTCCTAATCCAAGGCTGTGAATCAGGATCCTCACCTCAGCCTGATTCCCTTGAGCTCCTTCTGTCTTAGAAGCTGACACCAGACTGATCTGAAGCCAAGAGCATCCTGCTCTTATAGCCCCAGAATGGGGCGTGGCCAAAGTGACAAGCAGGCATTCTTAAAGGGCCCACAGCCTACTCTGTCACAAGGGCAAGGGTGGGGGTTAATCCTATCCCTTTCGCAACATGGCTCCACCGTGCTGGAGATCCGACATCGTGACTTCAGACAGGAATCTGGGCAAGTTCCACCGCATGTTCTGTAGGCATTTGGGGGCAAGGGTGAAGACAGGCGAGGCCTCTCATACATGCGGCTCTTCACAAAGGGGACAAAATCATCCACAAGGTTTGGCCAAGGCTTCATTTTGGGGCTCATTTAGACACCTGGCCTGGAACTTTCCCCTTCTCCAAAAACAGGCAATGCAGAGGAGTCGTAGCTCTCAACTGTTGAATGAGAAATCCCACCCCCCACCCCCCGCCACTTGCACAGGGGCAGGGTACAGGGAAGGCTATGAGACTATGACAGCAGTATGGAGAGGGCTGGGGGGTGATGGGAACTGAGGAACGCTGAGGCATGTATGGAGGAAGATGAACAGGGTATGTTACCTCGAGGCAGGACTACTGCAATGCGCTCAGCTCCTGACGGGGGTGGGTCGCCGGGAGCACATTACACCGGTGCTTCGGAGACTGCGCTGGCTGCCAGTAGCGTTCCGGGCACAACTCAAGGGGCTAGTTTTGACCTTTAATGCCGGATGCCTTCCTCCGTATGTCCCTCCGCGGCCTCTTAGATTATTATTATTATTATTAGCAAACATTTATATAGCGCCAGCAATGTACCTGGCACTGTACAAAGTAATTGAATAGACACGGTCCCTGCCCTAGGGTTTACAGTCTGAGACATGGGGGGGAGACAAAGGAAGGGGAACAGAGGGAGAGACAAGGAGTGTAACATTCACGAGGATGCGAGGTCCCAGGTGCACGTGCTTGGCTTGGTTACATCGAGAATGATGGCTGGTTGGTCCGCGTGGTGAGGATATGAGTACACAGAGCTCAGGTAACAGATTGTACTGGATGGAGGGGATCAGCAGGAGTTAGGAGAGGGGAGCGAGGAGTCGGGGAGGGCAGAGCGGAAGAGGTGGGTCTTGAGGAGGGATTTGAAGGTACGAAGGGAGGGGGCGAGGCGGATGTGGGCAGGGAGGGAGTTACAGGCGCAGGGGGCAGCTAGGGAGAAGGGACGAAGGCAGTTAGGGGAACAGGGGAGGCGAGGGAGGGGACAGAGGAGACAGAGGAGGAGCGGAGTTCACAGACTGGAGTAAGGAGGGAAATTAACGCAGAGAGGGTGGGGGGAGCAAGTTTGTGCAGAGCTTTATAGGTGAAGACTAGGAGCTTGTGCAGGATTCGTTCAGGAAGGGGAAGCCAGTGAAGCGAAGAGAGGAGGGGCTGCACATGGTCGAAGCGACGGGCAAGGTGGATGACCCTGGCAGCAGAGTTTTGGAGGGAGATAAGGGGAGAAAGGGGAGAGTGGGGGAGGCCAGTGAGAAGGAGGTTACAGTAATCGAGGCGAGAGATGACCAAGGCATGAACAAGGGTTTTGGCAGAGAGAGAAAAGGGTGAATCTTAGCAATGTTATGGAGGGAGAAGCAACAGGATTAGGCAACATCAAGATTTGGCAAGATCAGCCGAGAGTCCCCTCTTGCAAGTTCCACCATCGTGGGCCAGGCTCGCAGAGACGCATTCATGGTGACTGCTCCACAGCTTTGGAACTCCCTGCCCTTGGAGGTTCATCTGAGCCTGCACTTCCTCCAGTGGTGGGGTAAGAAGACCCATTTATTTGTCCAGGCATTTAACAGAGTTAGGATTTGGCGGGAGCGGGCATAAGTATTTTCTGTCATTAATCTTTTGCATTTTGTATCTTTTTACAAGGATGTTAGCTGCCCTGAGCCTTCAGGGGACAACAGGATGGAAGTTTAAATAAACAAATAAATACGTCACTTATGCGTATTTCTTTTTAAATCTGTTGGGAGCTGCCCTGAGGCTTTGGGGATAGGGAAGGTTATAAATCAAAAATAATAATCACAACAAAGAATAATAATTGTGCCAGACAGTCCCAGCCCACAAGGAGCTTACAGTCTCAGTAGAGTAATGGGGAGATGGGAAACCGAAATAATTTGTCTAGGGGTACACCGCAGAGCAGGTACTGGAACGGTGGAACCAGTCTCTTTCCAGTTTCCCCATCCAAAGACACCCAGCCACCCCCATCGATGCACCACACGTTGCCCCGAGGAGTCAAACAATGCCTCTATCTCATCGACCTCTGCTCAGGCTGCGGATGAGGCCTCGGTAAATCAGCTCGGCAAACAGACCTGTCGATCTGTGCCGACGGTCTTGTGCAAATTTGTCATCCTGCCATCAGATCTGGGGAGCTGGCAGGATTTTCAGCTCTGGCAGGATTGTCTTGCAGTCTCCAGGAATTAACGGTTACTCTCCAGGAACCAGGGAGAGGAATCCCAGGGAATTATCTGGATGAACATGAAACGGACGGAGAAGCAGATTAACCACCTTGCTATCCACGTTTCACTACTAGTTCCACGCCATCGTGGGAGACCCTAGGGTCTGATGACTGGAGCGTCTAATGCAGGAGTAGAGAATTTCTCTCTTCTTTCCCCTCCCCCAGGGGGCAAGATCTCCACTCCTACAGAGCTCCAGGGGCTGGAATATCTTGCAGGGGCAGTGGAGAGGAAGGGGAATGTCACACACACACAGAGAGCCCACCGTCCCGCTACATAGACAGCGTGACCCCTAGGGTCACTGGCCCAGAGCACTCCGTGGCCATTCAGAGTCTGCCGGGCCACCAGCCACGGAATTTGGGCCACATTTAACAGGGAGGTGTGGAGCCTCTGAAAGCCGTATGTCAGGGCTGCAAATTAACCACAGGCTAGAACAGGGGTGGGGAGCCTCAGACCCGGGGGATGCATGCCGCTGGTAGGGCTAATTCCAAGCCTCGCGGATCCCCCACCCCCGTGCACATACGCGTGAGCTCAGGGGAAGGGAGCAGCGACGAGGGCAAGCACAGGAGAGGGGAGAGATCCAGGATCTGGACTCTCATTTTCCTACGCGTATCCCATAAGTAGCCCCGCCCCCAACTTCTGTGCGGCCCTTGGAGACGGTACTGATTTCCAAAGCGGCCCCTGGGAGGGAAATGATTCCTCATCCCTGGCCGAGAGGTTCCCCGTCCCCGTCTAACGGCACAAACCGATCACTCCACGGTCAATTAACCTCAGCGTAGCTCAGTCTGCAAAGCCATTCAGTCACAGGACCATCAATGTTGGGAATTACCCCTGTGGTGTCAGCCTCGAGGAGGTTAGAGACAGAAACAAGGTGAAATGCCAAAGTACAGAAAGTTTATTTACCAGAGTTAGGCCACTCTTCGATGTGCGCGCCCTGCTTGCGGCATTAAAATCACGTGCAGTATAAAAATCACGAGGGATATTTAGTCCGCAGCTCTAAAAGAGCAGCAATAATGTACGTGTCGTCACGTCTGAACCCCACCTGCGAGATTTTTACCCTGCCCCTGATTTCACGCCACCAGCGGGTCATGCACGTCTAAAAGCGGCTTTAGATCAGGTCGGGCGATCAAGCTCCAACGCTGGGAGACTTGAAGGCTTACACAGAGGAGTATGAGAGGCTGATGACACCCCAGATACATTGATAGGATTTGAGACAAAGACCCCAAAACTGACCAATGGGTACAGAGTGAAACTTGGGATTCGAAATGACTCGGTTTTCACAGAGTATCTCAGTGTTCGACTCTGTTTTACCGAGTACTGAGCAGTCAAGAAATTAGTCCAGTACTTGGTCCGGTACTCGGGTAAATCCTCAGATGGGCAACGTACGGGGTTTTTCGTGGCGCTATATAAGGGAACTCAGTACTCAGAAAATACTTCATACTCGGTTTTATTTTACCGAGTATTGAGTATTCGGCCGAGTTGCCGAGGACCCGGCCAAACACTGAGAGCTGATCCCCAGAAACTCAGAAATACTCGCAAAAAATATTTTTCTATTTGATGCATCACTAGTACAGAGTTCATTGGCATAATTCAAGATACTGATACACCTGTGAGTTTCACATTTTACAGAGTGTCATTATTAATTATTATTAATTATTATTATTATTATTAGCATTTATATAGCGCCAACGATGTACCTGGCACTTTATAAAAGAAAAACAAGATAGACACGGTCCCTGCCCGAGAGCTCACAATCTAAAGAGAGGGGGAGGGGAGACAGGGAAGGGGGAACAGAGGGAGAGACAAGGGATGGGACATTCATGAGGATTAGGAAAGTTGAAAAAGCTTTTACATGGGGTGGGGGTGTCATATTTTAAGATACTGTATGTTTACAGAACCTATAAACAATCTCTGATGAAATTTGTCAATATGGCTCCTTGAGGCTGGAGAAAAGCCCCTTATCATTATCACTGATGATCCCACACTAGTTCCTGCTGCCTCCACAACTACAAAGACGGGCGGGGGCTTGGTTATTCCTTTTTCACTTCTTCCTGAGCATCTAAAACCACGTTTCATTTCTTCAGTCAATGACCCCCTAGGTTTCACTTTCCAGTAAATGGTCTCTCTTGCTCAAGCAGGCTTAAGCCATTGTTTGGTTCACTAAGTTTGCCCAAACATGAGGGGCCATTTCCCTACACCCTGTAACTTCATGAATGTCTCCCCCTAGGTTCTCCTCTCCCTGGTCTGTCTTAGATTGTAAGGCAGGAACCTGCCTCTAACAGATGATTGTTCAGTGCCGGGAGCATTGCTGGTGCTCTATAAATACTTACTCATCGCTACGTCTCATAGTTAGAAGAGCTAAGAACATAAAAGGGCCAGACTGGGCCAGACCAATGGTCCACTGAACCCAGCATCCTGTCTCCAACAGTGTCCAATCTCGGTCACTCAGAAGAAGTCCCCAGCAGGTCACTATGGGGCGGTCCGTTCCCTGCTGGTCACTCCCAGCTCCCGCCAGTAAGAGGTGACATTCCCCAACCTACCTGCCGAATAGCTGCTAACGGAAACTCACCCAGTCCTTCCTTAAACCCAGTGATACGACTGGCCTTGACCACGTCCTCTGGCAGCAAATTCCACAACAATTGTGCCTTGAGTGAAAAAATTCCTTGTTTTATTGGTTTTAAATCTGCTACTTGTTAGTTTCATGGGGGTGGCGTCCCCTAGTCCTAGTTGAGAGGGTAAGACTATTTATGAGTTCCACACCACTCATGATTTTGTAAACTTCTACCCTTTCCCCTCTCCGTCATCTCTGCTCCAGGCAGTTTGGAAGCCACGCAACACGGGGATCACTGTGTTCCTGTTTTTCAGAAGAAGAAGGAACTGAAAGGGAGATTTGAGGAAATATAGTGGGCGTGTGGGGGAGGCTGGACTTGAATCCAGGTCTCTTGGCGCCTAGTTCAGTGGCCTAATAAATATTTATTTATTTTATTTATTTAAAACATTTTATAGCCCGCCCATCCTGCCAGAGGCAGCTGTGGGCGAAGAACATTTCAGATTATAACATTAAAAACAACTTCAAAATATTACCAAATGGGAGGAATAGAAATATCCCCAACCACCCAACCCCATTACCCCCCTCTTCCCATCCTTCCCTCCCCCCCCCAAAAAAAAGCCAGCCGAAACAGCCATGTCTTACAACAGCGTCGAAACGAGAGGAGATTCAGGGCCAAATGGGCCTCCATTGGCAGGGAGTTCCACAGTCGTGAGGCGGCCACCACAAAGGCCCTCTCCATCATGGCCCCCCGGCAGACTCGGGGGACCTCCAGGAGAGTACCCCCCGATGACCGCAGGGGCCGATCCAGAACCCAGGGGGATGAGGCGGTCCCGCAACTAGGTTGGGCCGAAGTCGTTTAAGGCTTTATACCAACACGTTGCATCGGGCCCGGAAGACTACAGGCAGCCAGTGCAGAGACCGAAGAACCGGTGTGATATGTTCCTGGTGGCCCAATCCCACCAGGAGACGGGTCGCCGCGATCTGCACCAGCTGAAGTCTTTGAACACTCTCTGCTTCGAAATGAGCCAAACCCACCAGCGTCATCAATGCACCGAGATGTTCCTGGTGCTGCTGCCTCTGAGAGCAAGGTGGCACCCCCTCCGTATCTGTCCAGAGCAGGCACACACAGGTAAAGGTGCGGCGGCTGCAGTATTTGCACAGACAGAACGAACAGATCCATTTGTTTTCCCAGGGGGCAAGATGGCCACGCGGCCAGGTGCCCAGCGAGCCGGCTAAAGGGGGATTATTTTAAAGGTTGGGTCGTCTCAGGCTGCAAAACAGGATTGCTATCACTCTAGATAGTTTCTTTTTTAAAGAAGGTTATTTCCAACTCGAGGCGACTTGAAAATGATTTGAAAGTATTAATCCGCACAGAAAAAATCCCCACCAGGCAGGACGAAATTAACACACCTTGGCCTGCTACTTACTGAAAGCTCCCTTGCTCTGCTAGTCTGATAGTTAGAAAACTCTCCCTAATCCCTGACTCTATCTTCCTGCGACGTTAGCCCCTTGCCCCTCTCGTTGTCCTCCCCTCGGTGGTCCTGAGAGAAATCCATCACTCTCCTCTTTAAAACAAATGTTGATGTATTTATTTAAAAATAGCTATCGTGCTCCCACCCCCATTTAATCTTCCTTTCTCATAAGAACAGAGTCAGTGCCGTACTGGGCCAGACCAATGGTCCATCAAGCCCAGCATCCTGTCTCCGACGGTAGCCAATCTCGGTCGCTTGGAGGAAGTACCCAACAGCTCACCATGCAGCGATTCATTCCCTGCTGGTCACTAAGAGGTCACAATCCCCAAACCTAGCTGGCTTCTCCAGTCAACAGACGTCCAGCTCTTTCCAGCTTGTGAGAACTAAGGCTTTCAAAGCCCTTTTATAATCTTTGGTCTCGCCACCAATTTCGTCGTCACTCTTCAGATATGGGGCCTACAACTCAACACAGCCCTCCAAGATGAGGTTTAGGCCGGGGCCGTGCCAAGGAGAGTAGATACAGCCCATATTTCCAGGGGCGGCCTTACCACAGGGCAGCCGCCGTGGGCCCTGCTGTTCTCTCTACCTCTAGCGCCCCCCGGCCCGCAGTGGTTCCCACCCCCACTCCATCCCTGAAGGCTCCGCGGAAGATGCCCCCGAAGGGGCAGGGCTATGGTGAAGGGGGAGGAGCCTCCAGGAGCCCCACATTAATCTTCGCCCTAGAGTCTGCAATTTCTAAGGCCGAGTCTGACCCCACATATCTTACACATGATATTTCTGCCAATACACACACACCCCACAAACCACACAGACCCCCACTCCTGCATCCCATCGTTGACCCCTATGCAGTTGGAGGCACCATGACACAGGGATTTTTGCTGTTGACTTTAATGCGAGAGAATTGACCTGTTAGAGAACCAGTGTGACCCTAATGGCTAAGATGCTGGATGTGGCCCTTAAGAGACCAGTGTTCAAATCCCCTCTTAGCTGTGACCTTGCTGGGTGACCTTGGGCAAGTCAATCTCCCTCAGTCTCTGTTCCTTATCTGTGAAATGGGTATTGTTAAGTATTTATAGCGTGACAGCAATGCACCTGACACTGTGCCATCATTAGAGACAGCTCCCTGCCCCAAGGGGCTTACAATCTGGGAGAGGGGAACATAGGGAGACATTTGAGAAGTCGCAGGGGCATGTGCTCAGCTTAATGACAGGGGAGAAGGGGTCCCTCAATGACCGGACAATAGAGGGAGCATCAGTGAGCACTGCAGCTTATGGCCATGAGGAGCTAGGGAAAGCCTGACGGACAAGGTAGGTTTGCAGGGAGAGAGGGAACCGTTCCAGGCATTGAGGATATGCACTGATGCACGCCTCATGGAATTGGAGGCCCCGCCTCTGCTAGAAGGGGCGGACCTCCTGGGAGCCGCATTTGAGCGGCAGCGCAAGGGCGAAGGACAAGAAGTCAGCCCACCCACCTCCCCTCTAGCACTGTGGTTAGGACCGGTTGCCATTACGGAGCCGAGGAGGAATTTTAGCCACGGGCGGCCTTCGTAGAAAGGGTTGCGGCTGCGCCTCCTTAACAGTGCTGTGTAGGCTAAATAGGTCTAATTGGCTTAATTGTGTTCATGGTCATTATATTTTACATTCGGCTATTATTACAATTGGCAACGAGGAAGACGAATCTGGATCAACAATGTGTGTTTCCTAAATAGGGCAATTTGAATACCTTAATAGAGAATTTGATGTTGACGAATAATGAATTGGAATAGAAAGGAGTTATGGATAAGTGGGGATTGAATTGTCGCACTCTGCGGGGGTCCAGTATGCTATATAGGATAAATAGGAACAAGTAGGATATTTAAGAGTCATCTCCTTCAGAGACGGAGAGATGATTGTCACGGGTTGGAGGTCCGCACCCCCACTTTACCAGGTTTGAGTGACTCAGTTTCCCTCGCGCACAGCCCACTTGAATCAGTTTCTCTCTCTGGCCGATTCAAGCCTGCTGCAGGGACAACCCCTTTGTCACCCAAGGGCCCGATCCTTCCCGTTTACAGACTCTTTACTCTCTGGGTTCGCAAGAGCTTGAGAACTCTTGTTGCTCCCTTGTGTTCCAATGTTAGACACAGACACTTCTTCATAAAGATAAGAAGTAAGTTTATTGATTACATAAGCAAGATAGTTGATACAGAGTGGTTACTAGAAATCAAAGGTAACTATAACGCATTCCTAACCCATACTGGTTGAGTTCCTAAATAAGCATCTTACCCTACCAAGGTCCATAAGTTCTTCTCAGTCCTTGATGTAAGCGACAGGGTCTTCAGTCTTAGAGTTGCTAGAAAGCAAAGTCCCTTCTCTCAGTTCATGTCTTCCAGCTTTGTTTTCTGGCAAGATGCAGGATGCAGATGAGAGTACTCAAGGTGACTCTGGCCAAGCAATAGCAAAGCTGGCTTAATGGCCCTTGCTTAAGTACATTTCATGGTTTCTTTGTCTCGGGTTTCCCGCTCATGAGCCTATGTCTTTCCTCACGTAGCCAACCCAGGCAAACATGAAGATCCATTTGCATCTCCATAGGGTTCCGTCTGGCAAGGGTTGCCAATACACAGTCTTTTAACTGTCCCTACTTCCTGGAGTTTGGTCAGTGTCACAGTCCTGATTTGGGTTTTACAGTTCTCCATTGTAACATTACATACATGTTGCATGTTTTGCTTTACATATTTACTATGCGCTGGGGTCACACCCCTGGGAGTTGGGTCTTAGCAGGGTGTGCAGGGGCATGTGCTGTCCTCACACCCTGCGGACGCTTCCTTACTCATGCCCAGAGTTGGGCCGGCCCCCCTTCGGCCATTGCCATGGTGCTGTCGAAGGAGGGGAGGTTTACTGGTAAGGTACTCTCAACAGAAGGCACCTCCGGGCAGTAGAGGAGTTTAAAAGTGAAGTTATGAAGTTAGCATACTGGACCCAGAATTGCTTGGTGCAATTACCCACCGGCCTATGGTTCTGATCATTGAAATCAAGAGTGCGGCCAGTTTTAACACCAGCCACTGTCTCTATGGGTGAAAACAGACATGACGCTAACCACCCTTTAACCACCCTTGGTGGTTATTTATGCATGTTGCAGGGCTCTATTGGTGCCCTATGCAGCCCTGAAACATGCATAAATGACCACCAAGGGTGGTTAAAGGGTGGTTAGCGTCATGTCTGTTTTCACCCTGAGTCTCATTTGGGGTGTGTCAACAATGCCTCTCTACAGATCTATGCTGTGACCGCACCTTGAGTATTGTGTGCATTTCTGGTCAACCCATCTTTAAAAAGATAGAATAGAACTAGAAGAGGTACAGAGAAGGGTGACAGAAATGATCTAGGGTCTGGAACAGCTTCTGTACGAGGAGAGGCTGGGTAGGTTGGGGCTCTTCAGCTTGGAGAGAAGAGACGGCCGAGAGGGGCTAGGATAGAAGTTTGTTAAATCATGCGCGGTGTGGAACGAGTCGATAAGGAGTTGTTTACCCTCTCCAATAGTACTAGAACTAGGGGACACGCCACGGAACCAACTGGTAGCAGATTTAAAACAAATAAAAGAAAGTATTTTTTTTCACTCACAATTAACTTGTGGGTTTTGTTGCCAGAGGATGCATTGTTGTTTTTAAAAAGGATGGGATAAGTTCTTGGAGGGTAGGTCCATTAATGGCTATTAGCCAAGTAGGTTGGGGGATGTAACCTCAGACTGTTGGAAGCTGGTAGTGAACAACAGGGAATGGATCATTCCATTGTGACCTGTTGGGGACTTCTCCCAAGCGACTGAGGCTGGCCACTGTCGGAGACAGGATGCTGGGCTGGATTGACGATCGGTCTGACCCAGTATGGCATTGACTATGTTCTTAATGGTAACATTGAAAGTGCTCTAGATATGGTATTATAAACAGGGACCTGCATTCATTGTGTTTTCTTCATTGTCACCAATGGGGGGAATACAGACACGGGTCCTGATTATAACAATTCTGCCGCACTGACCGGCTGGAATGATTCCCCTACTCTTTTTCTGAGGGATTTGCCAAGGATAAAAATCCGATCGTCAGAACGGTAGGTGCAGCGTTTCCGCCCAATAGTCTCGCCTGCATGAAGTTAAGTTTTGCGTAAGGATTGGCATGAATGGGGGCCTCCCTCACGAGTTGCCAAACCAGCTGTGACGGTGCACGTTATAGTGACGGCGCTTCAACGGGACAGCATGGAATTTCCCAGGGAAGGGGGCTGATTACCGAGCTACTCCTTGGTAATTACAAATGGGTGCTCTGAGTCCACGGCCAGGGTGCGTTGAAGCACGTGCGTAAACCCAGTGGAAACCGATGCAGTTTAAGCGTTGCTTACAGTACAGGGCGTGTTTAAGGGTAGGGCCAGTGTGCAGGAGAGGCTGAGCCTCCCAAATCAAACTGCCTTGGCAGCAATACCCAGCGGGGAATCAGAAGACCAGCAGCCCAGCCTGCAGACTCCCTTCCCACACCCCACGAGGTAGGAGGCTCCAAAGGGAACTGCCCTTCTCTCAGGACTGGGCTTAGAATTTGCAGGGCCCAGGGCAAAAATAAAAAATAAGGCCCCTCCCAGGTGCCCCCACCTCCTTGGGACCCTAGAAGTGGTTGTGTTTGGGGTCCTGCATGTTGACCTGGTGAGACTACAGATGGGGTGGCAACAGCTGCCGCCGCCGCCATGACGCAGAGCCCGCCTGGGGGTTCCGTGCGACGCAGGGCCCGCCTGGGGGTTCCGTGCGACGCAGAGCCCGCCTGGGGGTTCCGTGCGACGCAGAGCCCGCCTGGGGGTTCCGTGCGACGCAGAGCCCGCCTGGGGGTTCCGTG
>QEPC01002360.1:534471-547518 GCA_003113815.1 Sphenodon punctatus
AGGAGTTCAGTTTTCGCCATGTTCAGTTTGAGTTGCCGTTGAGACATCCAGGCGGAGATATCAGAGAGACAGTTGGTGAGACGAGCTTGAACAGAGGGGGAGAGGGAAGGAGTGGAGAGAGAGAGTTGAGTGTCGTCAGCGTATAAGTGGTATCGGAAACTGTGGGAGGCAATGAGTTTGCCAAGGGAATGGGTGTCGATAGAGAAGAGGAGAGGGCCAAGGACGGAGCCTTGGGGAACCCTGACCAAGCAGGGTAGGGAGGAGGAGGGGGAGGCGTTAGGAACAGACGCATTGAAGGAGCGGTCGGAGAGGTAGGAGGAGAACCAGTTGAGGACAGAGTCCCAAAATCCCAGGGAGTGAAGCGATTCAAGCAGAAGCGAGTGGTCAACGGTGTCGAAGGCAGCAGAGGATCAAGGAGGACAAGAATAGAGTAAAGGTGGTTGGATTTAGCCACAAGAAGATCATTGGTGATCTTAGCAAGAGCAGTTTCCATGGAGTGAAGGGGGCGGGAAGCCAGACTGGAGGGGGTCAAGGGAGGAGTTGGCGGAGAGGAGGTCGAGGCAACGGGAGTAGACAACCCGTTCAAGGAGTTTGGAGGCAAAAGGGAGGAGCGAGACAGGACGGTAATTAGAGGGTTCAGAGGGATCCAGAGTGGACTTTTTGAGGATGGGGGAGACAGTGGCGTGTTTAAAGGCTAGTGATGGTTCGGATACGTGTGCTAAATTAACATCTCTGTCTGAATGGCAGGCCTCCCCTTTGCCGAGACACAGCGTCATTAGAATATTTATTGATTTAAATGTATGATCCCACCTTATCCCAGGGGCTCAGGGTAGGTTACAGCACATCAAACCCTATATAGTAAATGTAAATAAAACCAGTTTAAAATCCTTTATCCCAAAGCTACCCTTAAACCCCTTTCCCCACCGGCCCAATGCCTGGCCAAGCAGAAAGGTCTTCCATTGCCTCTAGAAGACGAGTAGACCCGGGCTCAGAAGCACCTCCAGGGGGAGGGAGTTTCGTAAGAATGCCTCTGTGCGACTCTGACAGGCAGATGGTACCGGCAGGCGGGCGCGGTGGGGCGTAAGGGACTCTCAACCCAATACGTGGACCCCATTCTCCAGGCTGAAGGGTTTGACCTCACATAGACACATCTAGTATTTAGGGCAGTGACTAGCTGAATCCAGTCCCTACTCTCAAACGCCGTAAAAGTGAGCTCCTAAGAACGTAAGAAGTGCCAGACTGGGTCAGACCAATGGTCCATCAAACCCAGCATCCTGTCTCCGACAGTGGCCAGTCTCGGTCGCTTGAGAGAAGCCCCCACCAGGTCACAATGGGAGATCCGTTCCCTGTTCTACCGTCATGCCAGTAGCATGGCCACTCGTGGTTTCAGACTCCTCTTTTGGCCTAGAGAAACCGCAGGGTCAGACCGCCAGAGGGGACCATCCTAAATATCAGCTCCCTAGATCTTAACCAGAGAATACATTTCCCCTTTTTCTTCATGGGGTTCTGCGATAGGAAACCGATCCAGGGCTTAATTTGTGGGTAGGGGGGTTGCCCCAGCAATGAAATGAAAGTGGGGGAGGGGCTGAGCCCCAGGAAATGTTCCCAGTTGGAGGACACAAGCCAAAAGGGGATGGGTGAGACGTGGGAGAAAGCCCCGGGGGGAGGACTCAAGAGGAGACAGGACGGGGGCTTAGGAACTGTGGGAGGGGCTCAGAGCAGGGAAAGGGGCGGGGGCCCCGCAGCAGCGCTTCAGTTGCTATCGAGCGCAAGGGGAGAGGGAAGCTCATCGTGGAGGTCAGGCGGGAAAGGGAAGCTAGTGGCAGGCTCCAGGACCTGGGGAGCAAGGTGCACAGGAACAGAGCGCCAAGGGTGCCAGAGTGGGAGCAAGGGCCCGAGGGAACCCATGGGCAGAGTGGAGGCCAGAGCAGAGCAAAGCAGGGACCAGGGCGGAGCGGAGTTAGAGTCGGAGAAGGGGAACCAGGCGCCAGAGAAGGCAGGGAGTGAGGAGACGAGAGGGGTGGGAATTGGGAGGCGGAATCGGGGACGCGGGAATTGGGAGGCGGAATCGGGGACGCGGGAATTGGGAGGCGGAATCGGGGACGCGGGAATCGGGAGGCGGAATCGGGAAGCAGCATCGGGGACATGGGAATCGGGAGGTGGAATTGGGAGGCAGCATCAGGGGCGCAGGAATTGGGAGGTGGAATCGGGGGCGTGGAAATCGGGATGTGGGAATCGGGAGGCAGCATCGGGAGGCACGGGAATCGGGAGGGGGAATCGGGAGGCAGCGTCGGGGTGTGTGGAAATCGGGAGGCGGAATCGGGAGGCAGCGTCGGGCGGCGCGGGAATCGGGAGGCAGCGTCGGGCGGCGCGGGAATCGGGAGGCAGCGTCGGGCGGCGCGGGAATCGGGAGGCAGCGTCAGGCGCCAGCGTCGGGCGGCGCAGGAATCGGGAGGGGGAATCGGGAGGCAGCATCGGGGGCGCGGAAATAGGGAGGCGGAATCGGGAGGCAGCATCGGGGGGCACGGGAATCGGGAGGCAACGTCGGGCAGCACGGGAATCGGGAGGCGGAATCGGGGGGCAGCGCGGGAATCGGGAGGCAGCGTCGGGCAGCGCGGGAATCGAGAGGCAGCGCGGGAATCGGGAGGCAGCGTCGGGCGGCACGGGAATCGGGAGGCAGCGTCGGGCGGCGCGGGAATTGGGAGGCGGAATCGGGAGGCGAAGTCGGGCGGCGCGGGAATCGGGAGGCGGAGTCAGGCGGCGCGGGAATCGGGCGGCAGCGTCGGCGGCGCGGGAATCGGGAGGCAGCGTCGGGGGGGTGCGGGGGAGAGTTGTTTCACTCAGTTTCCTGTTGCTACCAACATGCTTTTAGCAGGCTGGCAGCCTGTCGGGAAGCTGGGAGGCGGGGCATCGGCCAAGATAGACAGGAGAAAAGGTGGGGTCAGAGCAGGGCGGCACAAGGGGGCTGTGAAGCTGAGTTGGAGGTGAGCCTAGGCGGTGTGGTGCTGCTGGCTGGCGGGTGCCTTGTGGCCGGGCCCTGATAAAAAAAAGAACAGGCAGAGGCTGATATTGGCCGTTTCAGGGTTGGAAATGAAAAGCCAGAAAAACTGTCTGGCTTCCTGGCTTTCCCGCTGGTTCTCCCAAGAGCCCGTGTGTTCTCTTCAGCTGCAGAGAGAGGCAGGGTGGGCCAGTGGTTGGAGCTGCGGTTGGACTAGATGTCCCCGAGGCACCTTTCAATGATATGATTCTCTGTGCCTGGACTTTGTCTCGTGGCTGAGCTTTTCCACCCCCTGCGAGATCTCGGAGGAAGCCGGCTCGCTCTGGTGGAGTCGGGGCAGTTCGGGTCAGGGAAGGATGTTGAGACGCAGCTAATTGGTGGTAATGGCAGGAAGCTGCTTTCTACTGACGTCTGAGCCATTTGCGAGTCTTTCCAGAGAAACCGGCAGCAGCAGCAGCGACGTCACCCTGGACTCTTGCCTTATTCCCCCCGTTAATCAAAGCATCCGTGGACAATACCGTGGAACTGGAAGCAGCTGTACCACAAAAAAACCCAAAAAACCCAGCCCCTTTTCTGCTGGTATTTCTGCCTCGTGCGGCGTGCAGACTCCGCAAACAGCTTCCTTGAGGCCGCTTGCTAAAATCAGGCTTGTAGGGACCTCAGAGGTCATCACGGTGCGCTTAGCCTGACATCCTGTCTCCGACAAGGGTTCGGAGAAAGCGACACAGCCTCCCTCGGGATAGCAGTGGGGGGAAATCTTCCCTCTCGAAGATCTCCTCCCAACCCCTGATCGTTCGAGACTGGCTGTGAGGCCTCAGGCACGAGTTTCATATCCTGCCCAATATTGGGCACCATTAACTATTCCAACTCTGGGCATTTTTGTCGCTAGGAGCCCCAGAGGAATCAGGAACGGACAAAGCAATCTGAAGTCGGGGCAGAGGGGGGTGTAATGCAATCTCCCACCTTTATATAAGGGGGGATGGCAATGGGCAGATTTACAAACAATTCACAATACAAAAAGACACATGGACAAGAAAGCCAGTCCCTTGGGGAGGGCCCTAGTCTTGGGACTCAGGAGTTCAGTTCAGTCCCAAGGGCTGCCACAAACCAACCCCCTTGGACAAGTCATTCAGGACTTGTCTACGCTCCAATTTGGGCTGGCTTTAACGTTCAAGGACCGAGCTTCCCGTGCTGGATTATTGTGTTCAGCTTCGGGCACCGCACTTCGAGGAAGATGGTAACGAACAACTGAAGGAGATTCAGAGAGCAGCTAGGCTGATTAAGAGACTGGAAGAAACCCCATTTGACGAAAGGCTGAAGCAATTGGGTGTGTTTAGCCTCAAGAAAAGAAGACGGGGGGGGGGACATGAGAGCAGTTTTAAAGTGTCAAAAGGAGGCCACGAAAAAGATGGTGGACGTTTTGTTCTCTGCTGTCACAGACGAAAGAACGAAAGGGTTAAGTCGCCGCAAATAGATTTGGGTTCAATGTTAGGAAAATCTTTCTAACTGTAAGGACTGTTGGGGCATTGGCATCAGCCGTGCAGGGAGGTTGTGGAATCTCCATTCTCTTAGGTTTTCAGAACCCGGCTGGACACGCCTCTCTCTCTGGGATGCTGTAGGGAGTGGATAACCTTGGATCTCCCTTCCCCTAGAGGTTCATGAAAGCCCGTGCCCCTGAGCATTTTTTCTTGGAGGCAGTACAAGACCCACTTACTTGGCCAGTCTTTTAGCCGGTGGGGACATGGTTTGGGGGCTGGGGTTGGGCGTGGTTTGAATTGGGATTTTATAGAGCTTGATATTTTTTTACTGGCGCTTTTTTTTTTTTTCTCCCCCTTTTCATTTTTGAATATTTTTGTGCTGTGAACTGCTCTGAGTCCTTCGGGGAAGGACCGGGGATAACGCATAGAAAAAAATCAGTATCCCCTAGCTGACCCTTGAGGTCCCTTCTCGCTTACCCTAAAGTTCTTTGATTCCGTACAGTTCCACACTTACCTGCTCCTAGTATCCATCTCTCTGCCATGGCTTGTGGGCGAGCGTCCCAGTTTCCAGGCTGGTCCTGTTAAACCAGCATCCATCCGTGCTCGAGCTGGTTTAGGCGGAGGCTGATGGCGTAGTAAGCCAGCCTGCCTGGTTCAATCGAAGAGGAAGGTTATAGGGGTCTGAGGAGTCAGTGTGTGTGTGTGCTTGGGCTGGACTAGGAAGCAGCAGACCAGATCAAAGCACTGAGGCGGCCAGCCCCAGGATTGTGGCTCTAATGTCACCAGGTCCTTTGATTTCTCATGGTCTCGTGGAATTGTAGCATGTCCCCGGGGAGGTGCAGGCGTGAAGCTTGTGGAGTGCCCAGACACTACAGTAACGAGGGCCTGAAGTAGATGCAAGAGGTAACTTTTATTATCATTATTTATTTACACAGCGCCAGCCATGTATCTGTCACTGAACAGGTATTCGTTAGAGATGGGTCTCTGCCCCGAGGGGCTCACAGTCAAGGAAAGTCGACATCTCGTTGGAGGGGGTGTTCTTGGTGACTCAGGAGGGGGTGTTCTCGGTGGTCGCACCTAGGCTGTGGAACTCCCGGTTGGGGAGACTCCGGACCTCTTTTCCTTCCCACGAAGATGCAAGACCTGGCTGTTCCGCCAGGCATTTAGTGAGGGAGAGGGATGGGCTAGGGTGGTGGGGGCTGATTATTCCCCCCTAGTTTTAGTTGGATTTTAATGGCGTGTTTTAATCTATTTTTATTGGTGTGTTTTTGTATTTGTGTTTTTATTGTTCGCCGCCTCGAACTGCCAGGAGCAGAAGAGGTGGGGTATAAACATTTTAATAAATAAATAAATAAATGGGGAATCTGTGACGGAAGGGTACTTCCCGCCCCCCCAAGTCAAAGCTAAAGGCCAAGTCCCAAGAGAGAGAGAGTTTTCTTCAAGTGATCCTCTGCCCCAGCAGTTAAACAGGAACATACTGGGGAGGGGGGAGGACCGGCGGCGAATGGAAACAGAAGGGATTGTCGCTGCTGCAGAAAGTTCAAGTTTTGAGTTTCCTGTTCCTCCACCTGTCGAGCCGGGCATGCTCCTGCCGCTGAGCCCAAATCCAAACATGCCCTCTGGGCTCTGGCTGTAAGCAGCGATGTCACTGAGTTACTCACCCAGAACTCATGGGATGGGAGGCGATGAATAGAGCTCACATCTGTCTGGGGGCAGCGGGGGGGGGGGGCAGGGTGGAGAGCAAGAGCATTACCGTGCTGCAGCAGGAGATCCCCAGTGACAGAAAAGCCGCCTCCTTTTATCTCCTGTCTGGATGGAATCAAAATTTCAGGTCCTGCTTTAACTACCAGGAGAAAAAATGTTTCTACCCCCAAACGGGTCCTTTCCCCTTTCCGTGAGTTCTAAAGCCCTGGGGGTCAGGACGTTTGTAGTTTGGGGATGCTACTAGCCATCCAGACAAAAGGCTTCTTCAGACGGTAGAATCAGAAGTGTCTAAGAAAGGCCTTATGTACGTTCTCCAGAAACCGATGCCGCGGCCCTCAAACTCACTTACTCCGAAGTAAGCAATTTGTGGCTCTCCCCATAAATGTGCTGGAAATCTCTTCCAGAGAGAGAGAGAGTCTGGTTGCCAGGAGATGGAGCCAAAGTAGCTTAACTGAGATCTTTTATTGGACCAACTTCTGTTGGTGAGAACAGGCGAGCTTTCCGGCCGCACAGAGCCCTTCCTCAAGCAGGGAGCGTAGCCAGTCTGAAATCTATAAACTGAGGACGTGCAGGACGGGTAGGCAGGAGGGGGCGCGGCAGTGGGGACAGGACAGAGTCTCTAGGGAGGGGGCTGTAGACGAGAAGAAAAAGAGAGAAAGATGCCAGAAGTTTAAAAACAAAGCTGTGAAAAGTATCTATTGGTGTAAGAGGCCTTGCTGTCCCCACATGTCTGGAACTCTCTCCCTGAATACATTTGTTCTGATCCCTCTCTCCCAGCCTTCAAATCCCTCCTGAAAACCTACCTCTCCTGTCAGGCTTTCTCTAGCTCCTCGTCCCTCAGTCTGCTCCCTGATGTTACTCAGGGTCCCCTTCTCCTCTGCAACCCAGCTAAGCGCACGCACCCAAGATGCTGCAACTTCACAAATGTCTTCCTGTCTCGCCGTCTCCCCTCGATTATTAAGCAAGGGGTTGGACTAGATGACCTCAGAGGTCCCTTCCAGCTCTATGATTCTATAAGCCCACTGGGTCAGGGACCTGTCTATGATTGATGATGATAAAGCACCAGGTACGTTGCTGGCGCTAAAGAAATACTTAACCGGTGACAGTAAATGCAGAGAGAAGGCAAGGCTGAAACAGACATACATACAGCTCTTTGGAAAGAGCCAATTCTTGTGAGATACTCAGTTCGCTTTGAGGTGTGGAGAAGTCTCCAGACTTTGGGACATCACTGCAAACTTGACCTGAACTATAATAATGATAATGAATAAATAAATAAATAAAATAAAAAGCTGATGATCAAATGCTCCACCTCTCACCAGAGCCTAAATTCTGCTTCCTAGCTACACCCTCCGTTCCTGTGCATCCAACCCAAGCCAGGATGTGCCCGTTGCATGCAAAATGCCACCAGTGGCGTTAGAAGGGGACACGTACGCGAAGATCGTTTCAACCGTTTAGCTGTTAATAGTGAGCTCCCCGAATTTTATTTGGTTAAAACGTGGATAAACATCCTTAACCATTGATCAGAGGATTTTATTTAATTAAAAATAAAATGCCCCGGCTAGTAAATCCATTTGGCTGTCTAGGATCTGAAGAGTGGTCGTCGCTCTATCGATTTGTCATATGATTAAATCAGGCTGGGAATATATTAATGATGGTCTTGAGGACCCGGAACATGAAGTTCACTTGTCTAGCAAATTTTTTTAAGTCGCTCAGCACCCCGCTGTCAAATTATTATTTTTTTTGCTTCTTTTTTTTTTTTTTTTTTTAAAGAAAATGCTCCTAAATGGAATGTCAATAAGTATTATGCCACACTATGTCATTCTCTAAAGCAGGTTCCTGAAAAGAAAACCCAAAAGTTTAGTTCCCACAACCTCCAGCGTATAATTTCCAAGACCTTGGAGAGGGGTGGGTGCCACTTTACCGTGGTCAGTTTGAGGCGCCGCACTTCCGGTAGGAAGTTGACACGTTGAATAAGAGAGGAGAGCAACTAAGATGCTAACGGGACGCGGCTGGAAAGGCTGGAAGAATTGGGTGTGTTTAGCCTAGCGAACAGAAGACTAAGGCGCGGGGACATGAGAGCAGTTTTCGAATATCTAAAAGGTTGCCACAAAAAGATGGTCAGCATTTGTTCTCCGTTGTCTCAGAAAGCAGGACAAGCGGGAATGGACTTAAATCGAGGTAAGGGAGATTTGGGTTAGAGAATAGGAAACCCTTCCTGTAATTGCAAGCACTGTTGAAGAATATGGAGTACGCTGCTCAGGGAGGGGGTGGATGCTTTCAAAGCCCGGCTGGACGAGCCCCTGTCTGCGATGCTGTAGGCAGAGGGTTTCCTCCTCTCTCCTGCCTTGGAGCAGGGAGTTTGGGTGAGATGACCCCTTAGGCCCCCTCCAGCCCTAGAATTCTTTGTGAGTTAAGGTTCACTGAGAGTTAAGGTTGAGTTTGTTCTGGGGTTGCAACATGATAGGGACCGTCTGGAGCGTAAGGCTGTGAGGAGACAGTGTCACACAATGCTCCTTCCGAGGAGGCCTTTGTCAAGCGTGTTGGCACTGCCTATCCAAGGGGAACACTGAAAGAGCTCCCAGATGGAGTTGCGCTGCAGGCGTTGCAGCTCGAGCGAGACATTGATCTCTCCTGTCCGGCCGTGGGTGTCAGCCAGGCTGGCCCCACGCTCCGCTGTTATTACTGTAAACACAGGCCTTCTGCGCCGTTCCCGTCGGAGCCTATCGCAGCCGACATCGCCCTGCCTTTCCACGGCTTGCTAGTTTCCGAGGTGCCTCCATGTCCGAACGCGCAAGGATTTTATTTCTCTCTGGCAACTTGTGGAGTCCGAGAGGGCTCTTCAGATGAGGAGGCTGTGAAGCTGTCAGGAACAATCTGTGCTTAAAGTTCAGTAGCTTGTTTACATTGATAAGGCGCAGGTTGGGAGAAGGCTTAAACAGACACAAAGACCGCGATCCACATCCCACTAGACAGAGGAGCCTGTTCGTTAAAGACAGCACTGCATCGAGCATGTTAAAAATGGTAAATGACCAAAACTCCCCTGGAATCACTAGGAATAGAAATTCCATGTTTAAACAGAAACCAGATAGTAGTGGGGCTATATTGTCGACATCCCCCCCCCCCATCAGACTATGGACGATGGTTGTGAAATGCTAAGGGAAATTAAGGAGGCTACACAAGTAGGCAGTGCAATAATGAGGGTTTTTAACTACACCCCCACCCCCCCACCCCTTGACTGGGGAAATGTCTCCTCGGGATGTGTTGCAGAAATCAAGTTCCTAGACACTATAAATGACTGCTTCCTGGAGAAGGTTGTCTTGGAACACGCAAGAGGAGAAGCTGTCTTAAACCTTGTCCTAACCGTGCAGACGGTCTAGTGGAAGGAGCAACCATTGCAGAGCCACTTGATAATAGTGATCAGTTCGGTTCAACATGCTGTTAGGAGAGAAATTACCTAATAAGTCTGCCACAAGGGTGTTGAACTTCAGCAACGGGAACTATGTAAAGATGAGGAAGTTAGTTAAGGGGAAACTAAAAAGGGGACACCCAGATTAAAAGTAGACCACAAATCAATAAAGGCAGGAAGAGATCCAAACCAATAATGCCTGCATGGCAACATTAAGGAAGCTATAAGGGCCAAAAAAAGTCCTTCAGCAAATTGAAAAGTATTCCAACTGAGGTAAATAGGAATGAGCATAAACATTGGCAGAGAAAGTACTGACTGACTGGTAAAAAAATAAACTTCAGACTGACTGGCAGAGAAAGTATAAAACCGTACTCTAAGGCAGGCCAAAAGGGAATTTGAGGAGAGCAACTTGCTAAGGATGCAAAATCCAATACCATTTTTTCCCCCCAGTACATCCCAGCCAGGAAACCTAATAGAGAGGCCGTTGGTCCACTAGATGATCAGGGAATAAAGGGGGCTGGGGCATGAAATTTCAGACTGAACTCAGAGAGCCAAAAAAATATTTTTTTAAAAAAAATTCGGTCACCAGACTTTATCCTGATATTAAACCGTTCTCGCCCCACTACACCCCTGAACCAGACGCTAGCCTCAGTTTTCTGAGCGCCAATGGCTCCCAGGCACCTGGCGCTCAAAGACAACAAGGCCATTGCTGAGAAACGAAATCCGTTCTTTGCATCAGTTTTTACTGCGGAGAATGTTGGGGGACGGAGAGAGATGTCTAAACCAGAACTATTTTTGTTGCTGATGAATCTGAGGAATTATCTGAAATTAGCATCACGCCAGAAGAGGTCTTATTGAATGTTGACAATTTAAACAGTAGCAAGTCACCCAGCCCAGATAAGTATTCATCCAAGGGCACTGAAATTTGAAATTGCTGAACTACTATGGTAATATGTAACTTATCACTAAAATCCTCTGTGACGGAAAATTGGAGGTTAGCAAATGTACCCCCAGTTTTTAAGAAGGGCTCCAGAGGTGACCCTGGAAACTACAGACCGGTAAGCCTGACATCAGTACCAAGCAAACTGGTGGAGAGCATTGTTTAAAAACAGAATTACTAGGTATATTGACAAGCATGATTTGACAGGTAAAAACCAGCACGGCTTTAGCAAAGCGAAGTCAGGCCTCATATTAGAATTTATTGTGAACGTCAGTAAACTTGGATAGGGGTGATCCAGTTGATATAGTATATTTGGATTTTCAAAAAGCATTTGACAAGGTCTCTTACTAGAGACTCTTGAACAAACTAAATAGTCATGGGATATGAGGAGAGTCTTAATGGATTGGTAGCTGGTGAAAAGACAGGAAACAAAGGGTCTGTATGGTCATTTTTCAGATAACGGGGTGCCTCAACGGTCAGTGCTGGGATAAGTATTGTTTAACATATTAAAAATCTGGGGAAAGGGGTAAAGAGTGAGGTGGCTAAATTTGCAGATGACACCAAATTGTTCAATCAAGACAGTTGAGACTCAGGCAGACTGTGAGGAACTACAGAGAGATCTCACACAACTAGGTGAATGGGCATTAAAATAGCAAATGAAATACAATGTTGATAAGCACATGGTGATGCACACAGGGAAAATACGATGCTACGTTGGTTCTAATCAGGGTGTAACCACTCGGGAGAAGGATCTTGGCGTCCTTGTGGACAGTTCCTTGAAGACATTGGCTCAGTGTCCAGCCGCCGTCAGAAAGACAACCCGAATGCTCGACATTATTGTGAAAGGAATCGAGTATAAAAGGGAGACTATCCGAACGCCGCTGTGTCAATCCTTGGTACCACCCCACCTTGAATAGCGTGTGCCGTTCTGGTCGCCCCATCTCGAGAAAGAGAGACTAGAACTGGGAAAGGTTCTGAGAAGGGCAAGAGAAGCACTCACTGGAGTGAATTCCACACGAGAGGAGAGAGAGGCTCCGCAGGTCGGAACTGTTAGCTTGGAGAAGAGGTGATTAAGAGGGGTAGGATAGAAGTTCATAAACTCATGAGAGGTGTAGAAAAAGCAAACAGGACTGTTGTTTGCCCTTCCCCACAATAAGAGGACAAAGGGACACTCTCTGAAGTGAAATGGCGGCAGATTTCAAACGAACGAAAGGCAGTACTTTTCACAAAGCGCACAATGCAGTTGTGGAACTCCTTGCCAGAGGAGGCCGTGAAAGCCAGCAGCACAACTAGCTTCAAATGGAAATAATAGATACAGTCTTAGAGGATAGAGCCATAAATGCTTGCTAGCTGGGGTGTAAACCCCCTGGCTACTGGTAGAGATGAGTCACAGCTCCATGACCTGCTGTCCTTGTGCATCTCTCGAGCTACTGGAGCTGGCCACTGGTCGGAGACAGGATGCTGGGCTTGATGGACCATGAGTCCGACCCAGTATGGCACTGCCTCTGGAGTAAATGGGTCGTGGATTTACTGCCTCTGGAGTAAATGGGGCGTGGATTGCGGGCAGGGACCCGAGTTGACTGCACCAAAAAATCTTAAATTCTGCAACCAGTGAAGCCAAATTCTGCAAATTCACCGTGAGCATTAATATTTGCATAATTAACCTGATTTGCATAACTATGCATGCTGGGAAGCAAATTTGCAACAGGTTTGACATAGAATCACAGCTTTGCTAATCAAACACGACTCCAATCCTCTGGAATTTCAGCACCTCCCTCACGCAAACATAGGGCTTTCAGACCCCACCCACCCACAATTCATCGCCCAGGGGCCTATTTACCCTCGGGTCATGGTCAGGATTGACCAATTCTGCGAGGATTGGCTGATTCTGCGAAAATCACTGCAAATTGCAGCAACGCAGTCAACTCGGGTCCCTGATTGCGGGTAAAAACACGAGGAGGAACAAAGTCTGATTGCCTGGATCGCCTCAGGAGGAAACGTACGGTACAGGTTTATCACACAGGGTCCCAATTCAGCTGTTTCTGTTGCTCAGTTGTTGTTTTATACAGTGCCAGCAGCGTGTCACTGGTACTGAATAGTTGTGATTATTAGAGACAGGCCCCTGCCCCAAGGGGCTTACAATCTAGAATGCTGAACCGAGAGAGAGACAAGGAGACATTCATGCCGTGGAGAAGTTACAGATGCCACGTGCTCAGCTCATTAGTTACAGGAGGAGAGGAGAATTCTGAAGGATGGGCCCATCTAAGGCAAAGCATAAGGGGATACAGGGACGGCTCTGTTGTGGGCAGGGAGAGTGGGAGGGACCCGGGGGGGGGGGTAGGATAGTTTAGGCCAACTCCCCTGGGTGAGAGACGGGGCATGGGTGGGGGCAGGTGAAGCAGCCACTCAGTTTGGCCATGACTGCTCTGGGGTTTAGACTGGGGGGGAGTGGAGTGGGGGGGAGGGAGTAGAGTGGGGGGGACAGTATGTATTTTATATTTATTTTGTAGTGGGGTTTTTT
>QEPC01002360.1:550767-563806 GCA_003113815.1 Sphenodon punctatus
TAGAGCTGAGTGTCATCAGCATACTGATGACACTGCATGCCCTGAAACCCCCTCACGATCTCCCCTAACGGCTGCATATAGATGTTAAACAAGAGGGGGGACAGAATGGCACCCTGCGGGACTCCACACGTGAGGTCCCGGGGGGAAGACGTACACTCTCCCAAGATCACCCGGTGAGTTCTCCCGGCCAGGAACAAACGAAACCAGTCCAAGACCGTCCCGTCACGGTCCCGCAGGCGAGTCACCAACACCTCATGATCGACTGTGTTGAACGCAGCCGAAAGGTCTAGCAGGAGCAGTAAGGTCTGACGACCCTGGTCCAACGCCAGACGGAAATAGTCAACCAAGGCCACCAAGGCCGTCTCCGTACCATACCCAGGCCAAAACCCAGACTGGGAGGGATCAAGGAAACTGGTGCGGTCCAGATGTTCCTGGAGCTGCCGTGCCACAGCCCGTTCAATAACCTTCCCTAAAAAAGGAAGGTTAGAGACCGGCCAATAACTGGCAGGAGCATCAGCATCAAGAGATGGTTTCTTGAGCAGGGGCTTAACCACAGTCTCCTTCAGGCAGTCAGGCACCCTGCCCTCCCGAAGGGAGACACCAACCACCCCAGCCAGCAATGGCCATAACATCTCCTGGCTGGCTTTCACCAGCCAGGACGGGCATGGATCTTGCTCACAAGTGGTGGCACGAACAGATCCCAACAAGGACTCCACGTCGGCAGGTGCCACCATCTAAAACCATCTTTATCGTTGCTTAATATTCCATTAAAGAAGTTATTGCTTCCATCTCTGTTGGTGACAAAAAGGTTAATTCTGTCTCACTGGAAGGATAATGCTCCTCCTGTTTTTCAGTCTTGGAAAACTGTTATTCTTGATGTGATCATTTAAAAACAAACAAACCACAACTTCCGGCAGCTCAGGACGGCTCACCAGTAGTAATGAAAATACCAAATACAATAGAACAGAACTGGCCCAAACTGACCACCTCATCTTCCCTCGAAAACTCTTCCCCCTCAGCTTCCATTGATGGGGTCACCATCCAGCCTGCCCCTTGGACACGTAGCCTGGGGTTCGTCTTTGACTCCTTCCTTTCCTTCAAACCTCAGATCAATTCTGTTGCCAAATCCTGTCGCTTCTCTCTGCACAACGTGGCTAAGATCCGTCCTTTCCTCACTGTTTCCTCTGCTATAACCCTGGTCCATGCCCTGGTCACCTCTCGCCGCCTCCTCGCTGGCCTCCCTCCCTCTCTTCTGTTCAAAACTCTGCTGCCAAGGTCACCCACCTTGCCTGCTACTTTGATTGTATTCCGCCACCTCTCCCTCGGCTGGTGCCCTCAACGCATTCAAGGCTGTTCATGGTCTTGCTCCCTCCTATCTCTCTGCGCTCATTTCCCGCTCCAGGGCTGGCCGTTGCTTCAGAACCCCAGCGGAAGTGAGTTCTTGGCTGGGTCCTTATGGTAGCAGAGGCTGGGCACAGTTGTCAAAAATGGAACAAAAGTGGATAGCTATCCCAGGACAGGATGCTTCTGTACCTTTGATTGTGGCCGTGTGGAGCGCTTGCCCTGAAATGAGGAACTGTGGCTGGAAAGGAACTGGCGTCGATCCTGACAACCTGCAGCACGCATTTTGAAAAGAATAACCAGCTGGGCTTTAAAATGGATTTGGGTAAAACCAGAAAGCTCGGATTCTGCAAAGCCTGCTGGGAAAGACTGCTGCTTTGCAGGAAAGCTTTTCCGCCGGGCTGCGGCAGAGTGGATGAGGGAACCTGAATGCGTTCTGACTGTTGAGCTGCAGACCCAGTTCACATGGCCGTGGTGGTGTTCCTTCATCCCTGACGGTCTCATGTTCTCAGTTCCTCCTCCTCCCTAGAATGCAGTCCCCAGCCTGTTCCGACATGCGAGGCAATGCTGAGACTCTCTCCCCCCGCACTCTTTAAAAGTGATCGTGAAAACAGCAAAGAGTTCACTGCCTTGTCAAGCCCAACCCAGTTCTTTGGGTTTGATCCGTGAGCTCGGGCTTCTAAGAAACCGTTTTTAATTGGAAATATATTGTGACGGGCACGTTGAGGATTCCCTCTGCTACAAGTGTCTTTGACCTTCTGGAATAAGGTCTATAGAAGTCTGGCTTTTCCTACTTCGTAGCCATCCATCCATTGGAGTAGGATAGATTTCGTTGCCTTACTTTAACTCATCCATTTCTCCTCCATGCATATCCCAAGAACGCTTCATTTTACTGATCTAAAATTATGCTGCTTAGAAGAGATAGGAGCTCAGATTTCCAAATGGGGGCCCTTAAATTTCAGCCCTAAATCAAGAACAATACCGGCTGCTGTTTGATTGTTTATTTATTTTAAGAATTTTATACCCCGCCCCTCTTGCCACAGGACTTAGCCGAACTTTCTGATGCTTGGTGTGTTCCTGAAAAGTGAACTCGGGCTTCCTATTTAGAAACTTTAAGGTATGGAATTAGGTCCCCACGCTATGATGATGATGATGATGATGATTATTATAAACATTTATATAGCGCCAGTCAGGTGCATGGTGCTGTACAGAAACATACAATAGACGCGGTCCCTGCCTGTGGCTAACAATCTAAAAGACAAGGAGGGGGAGACAGGGAGAGGGGACAGTGGGAGAGACAGGGGAGAAGACAAACAAACATTCAGGCGGATGCGAAGTCTCAGGTGCATGTGCTTGGCTTGGTTACAATCAGGTTGGTTGCAGCAGTCTGCAGAGGAGGGCAGACAGTAGGTATATGGGAATGACTAGCAGGGATTGGGAAAGGCGGCGAGGAAAAGGTGGGTCTTGAGGAGGGATTTGAAGGAGCGGAGGGAGGGGAAAAGAAGAAAAGGGAAGGGAGGGAGTTCCAGGCATGGGGGGCAGCGAGGGAGAAGGGTCGAAGGCGGTTAGGAGAGCAGGAGAAACGAGGGAGAGTGAGGGAGGGGACATGCTTTCGTTTCTGCTGTGCTTGTTGGCAGCTAGTTCATTCAGAGCAGATTCCAAAGGACAAAAGCCTCCTCACACAGGGGATAGCGCTGCCCAGTGACTGTTCAGCCTTTAAAACCACACTGGCAATCTTTCCGTGCTGCTGGATTTTTTGATGACCGCGTTGGGCTTTCCTATAGCACGGACACTTCGGAAACCATTGATTCTCCATTCCTAAAATACATCTGTGCCAGGCAAGCCTCCAAAACGAACTGTGTGTGGGAGCAGCTCAATGATATTTCCTGTCCTAGGCGGTCTGAGGCAGCCATCACCCCCGGAGCTTGCTGCCCTTGGTGCCCTGCCCGCTGCCCTGATCCATTCACCGCCAAGCTCCGCGGCTGAATCGGGAGTGGCGCGCAGGAGAAGCAGAGCTGCCCAGGGCAGCAGGTTCAAGGGAGCAGCTCCCCCCTCCCCCCAATCCAGCTGCAGAGCTTGGGAAGGGGGGGAGCTACCTCCTTTAACTTGCTCCCTGCACCCCCACCCCCATCCAGCTACTGCAGCTCTGGATCAGAGGCGGGTGGGCACAAGGACACCTGGGGCAGCTCTCTCTCCACCACTGTCGTCAACTGCAACTGGATTGGAGGCAGAGATGGGGGACGGGGGGTGCAGGTCATGCCAGAATGCTCCATGTTGGAATGAAATTTGGAGAGGTTCTGAAAGTTCTGCGATTCCAGGCCTGCTGCAGCTCCCTTTTGTTGTGCAGTTGGACTCCTTTTATAAGAATATAAGAAATGCCGTACGGAGTCAGACCAATGGTCCCTCAAGCCCAGCACCTTGTCTGCGACAGCAGCCAATCCCGGTCGCGTAGGAGAAGTATCGGCAATCCATTCCCTGCTCCCGACAGTAAGAATTTTCCAGCTCGTAATCTACTCGGCTAATAGCCATGAACGGACCCATCCTCCAAGAACTTACCCAGTGTTTTAATAAGAACTAATAATCCTCCTCCTCCTGCCACTGATGGAATCCACCCCTCAGAGGCAACAGCGTCCTAGAGCCAATGCCGCAGCCTTGGAGCATCCCAGGCAGCCGCTGAATTTGCCATTCCCATGTTCCAACTCGGAGTAGAGCTCGGTGTAAGGGCGCAGCCTAGTCACGGGTGAACAGCCAGGAGTGGGTAGTGTCCGGTCTGGATAAGGTGCAGATGTAGAAACAGGGCCAAATCTGAGAGGCAGGAATTAACTGGGGTCAGGACAAGGCCCAAGGAAAGGGAAAGCGTGGGCACAGGCAGAGAGCGTGCGACAGGCGGGGCCACAGAAAACAGGAAATTGCCCTTCCTCACTCTCAGGGCGCCAGGCAGCCAATCAGGGGTTGTGGCAAAGCACGCTGGATCAGAGAGGCCACCAAGCAGATACCTGGGTTGAAGCCAGAGCCAAGCTACTTCCTCAGAGGCACCAGTTTGAATCCTGTGTCCTCACAAGCTATGAGTCCTGGGGAGAGACATGCAGCCAGCAATTGGGATGACTCAGGCATTTGTAATAATAATCTTTATATAATGCCCCCCCTGCCATGGCACTTCACATATAACCCTCACAACAACCCGGTGAGGTAAGTTAGGCAGATAGAATATTGTGACTGGCCCAAGCTCACTCAGTGAGTTTCTGGCTAAGGCGAGACTTGAACCAGGGTCCCCTCCCGGTCCAAGTACTGCACATGCACACATAACTACTACACCACACTGGCTTAGCCATTACACTACACTGCCTTGTAGTGTAAATCTTGCCTGCTTAGCCCTGGCAGGGTTCCCTGTTGGTCCTTGTAGCAGCAGCATCAGATACTTGATCTCCCGTACCTCTCTCCCTCGGCTGCCAAGCCGGGCGCTATTTCTGTATATATATTTTAGGATGAAGATACCTGTCCTGTAGGAATTGGATTGAGAGACCCACTCCCCAATCCATAGTCCCTTCTGGCCTTAAAATCTATTCATCTGTATCTTCCTTGGCTGCTGAACAGCTGTCAAATACTAGCAGCTTCCAGCCTTTGCTGCTCCTAGCTCCATTGGGATCCGTGGCCTAGAGGGGAAAGGTTCTGAATCCCATTCCCAGCCCTCTGATCCACTCGGAACCTTCCCATGTGCCCCTGTTTAAAAGGCAAAGCCGTCTTAACAGCACCGTCTTAATAAGCTCTCTCTCTCTCTCTGCACAGACTGCTGCAAGAAGGCACAAATGTGAACGCGCGGCACAAACTTGGCTGGACTGCCCTGATGGTGGCTGCTATCAGCAGAAATTCTAGGTAAGTCGTTCCGCATGGATTGTCTCCTTAATGAGTATCTGTGTGGGAAGCTTTGGATAAAAGCCCTCCGACTCCCTATGAAACGGGCAGTCCCGGAGAGAAACCTGCGGGCAGCAATCGGGATGGCCCAGGAATTTGCAGTGTCTGTCTTGCCTGTGTGTAGTTTACACAGCTTGTGTAGTTTCGGAAGGCAGAGGTAATAACGCCGCCCTTCTCAGCACCGGTCAGACCTCGCCTGGAGTACTGCATCCAGTTTTGGGGGGCCTAGTTTTAAGAAGGACATTGACCAATTGGAGCAGGTTATGAGGAAGTTGACACAGATTTATAAAGGATCTGGAAAGCAAGTCTTACAAGGAAAGTTTGAAGGAACTGGGGATGTTTAGCCTAGCAAAGAGGAGATTAAGGGAGGGATGGGGGAGCTTTTCCCTCCCAGGAGCCACTTTGAAAATCAGCACTGCATAGGGCCTCCTAGAAGTTGGGAGCCAGGGTGGTAAGGGTCATCTCCAGGAAGAAGAGGGTCCAGATTACAGCTCAGTGCCATGGATCGATTCCCTATCCTTGTGTGCTGGGCATACCCTCATCTACTTCTTTATCCTGAGCTCAGTCTTCTAGTAGCAGTAAGGTTTATCGTACTGGCAATATGCCTCGACAAACATGGATACACATAACCTAACAGACACCACAGATTTGACCAGCAAAGTTTAAACAGAAGATAAAATATGCCTATCAAATCTCGGGATAATCTATGCCTTGACAAACCTTTGTGTCCCATAACAGTCTTTCAGCGCTCGGGGGTAGGGACGGGATCCAGGGAGCAGAGCTAGGAATTGGAAAGGGGCCAGATGACTGCTAGGGGAAGGGCCACATTCGGCCGTCGGCCTGGACGTTCCCCCACCTTTGGATTAATGGAAGACGTAAGCGCAGCATTCAGATATCAAGCTTCCTCAAAGAAGATGGAATCCAGGACGCTTGTGAAAAATACATCGGGCCAGGCTGCCTTGGAACCAATAGAGCCCTGCACCATGTATCTTTTATAAGCATCCTGGATTAATTTTTATTTATTTAATAAATTTATACCCCACCCCTCCTGCAAAGCAGCCCGGGGCGGCTTCCAACAGATAAAATACAATAAAAACAATTTTAAAATTTATAACAATAATAATAAAATATTAAAACAGGGCTAATATAGATATATAATAAATAACAACTCAAAATCGGGTGGGGGAGCTAAAAACCCCTCCCCCTACCCTTCCCCCCTCCCCAAAGGCCTGGGCGAACAGCCAGGTTTTGCAACTTCACCGGAATGTTAAAAGGCTCGGGGCCAGGCGAGCTTCCTCCGGGGGACCTCCAAGAAGGCACCCCCGGCCGACCGCAGGAGCCGCTCTGGGGCGCGGAGGGCGAGGCGGTCCCTGAGGTACGTGGGGGCCCAGATCGTGAAGGGCCTTATAGATCAACACCATTAGATTAAAGGGGCGGTATGCTAACCCTACCTACCAGTCCAAGCCCTTCGGCAATGGAACACGCTGCCTAGAGAGGCGGCAGGCTCTCCCTCGCTGGAGGTTGGACGGCCTTCTCTTGGGGACATTGCAGCTGTCGTCCTCGAGATCCCTTCAAACTCTAAATTCTATGACGTTTTCATCATTTTGGTTTACCCAAGTATACCACCGACCCACCGATAGGCTCTGGCTTCCAAAAGCTTTGCCAGTCACAATTCAGGGTTTCTAGTTCTGACCTATTAAAGCCCTATATGTCCTAGGCATCCCCTATATCTGAAAGACTGCTTCCTTCCTCGTGCTCCATCACGGCGCTTGAGGTCAGCCAAGAGCACTCTCCTGCGCAGCGTCCATACACAAGGGCGTGCAGAGTGGCGTTCTCAGTGACTGCTTCATAGTTATGGAATTCCCTTCCCTTGGACGTTCGCCAAAGTCCAAGCCTTAACATTTTCCAGAGGCGATGTAAGACTTTTGTTTGGCCAAACATTTGGCAAGCGGGGATAGGATTTGGGGACGGGTGGGGGGTTTTTGTTTTAAAGAAAATGTTTTTACTGATTTGTGTGTGTGTGTGTGTGTGTTATTATGTTGTCACCTGGCCTTAGTCTGCAAGATTAGTGAGGTAGAAATTTTAAATAAATACAAATATATGGGATTGTAGCTGAGTGACCTAGTTAGCGTTTTGTCTCAGAGGGAAGGACACCACTTCCCTACAGCATTTCTTGAGTTAGCTTCTGTCTGGCCCTCTTTACTTGGAGATCTAATGAGATCACGGCCTTGGGATTATGTTGGTGCAGAGGGCGCTGTTCTGGGAATCCACTAGAAGTCCGAAATAGTTGCTTTAGGATCTCCTTGCATCACAGCTGTAGGGCTCGGCCATTGATGTAGGTGGCCCCATGCTAGGAACCCAAGAGGAATCGGCAGTAGTCGCTGGGAGACCTACTTCTTCCTTTCGGCCATTGATGTCATTGGTGGTGCCTTCGTTGAGCAAGAAAGGCTGGGTGATCTGCCCCACCTCTCTTAGTTCCCAGGATGATCACTGTGGCTTCTTGTAACCTTTAAAGGCAACTCTTTAAATATATTCAGTCTACAACTAAATTCAATTAGGTTTTTATTTTAAAAGAGAGAGAAAAAGAAATCCAATTTTAGAAAATGCGGGACAGCCGGTTGGGATGGGCTTTGATGTTACAACCTCTCGGGGATGCTTTACTTAGTCACAAGTTCATAAGCAAAAAAAAGAGCTTAATTACTTGGGAAAACACAGGATTAAACCGGGGCACAAAAGCTGAATATCCGCTCTCGGGCGACACGATTCGAATCCGTGTGTGCCGAGTTCGTGTGTGGTGCAAACTTTGATGTGTGCGATGACAAGCTAAAAGTCGTGACCTCCTTGGGGAGCTCCTTAAGATGGGCTGAGAGGCGGGAGGCCTGGGTCTGTTTGCTTAACTTTGATGTCCGAGCAGCAACGGGCCCCGTTGTTTGCATGTCCGTGGAGGGATGAATTTGGAGCCTCCCACCTCTGGCAATGGACAATAGCCAGCGACAGAGTGTGACGGCTGTTGACCATTCCAAGTGACCGGTGGACCAGAACAGGGCTTCGGGTGCTGCAAAAGGCTAGTTGGAGACAAGGGGAGAGGCTGTTCATGGGACAATAATTAACCCCAGATGGCTCTTCGTTCTAACGCCTTAAGATGCAGAGTCTAAAATCAGGTAGCAACAGTCACAAAAACATCGAACACCCGCAGGTCTTCAAGACATGGTTCAGCATTAAGAACTGTCTTGACGAAGAGACGTGAGTGTTGTGGATGTGCTGGAAGAACAGCTTCTAATTTCCGCACTTTAGGAATTTTGATTTCCTTAGATTATTATTTTTTTTAATAGCTGGCGCTTGATAGTGACCATCCTCTCCTAACTACCGTATCAGCAGGTTCCTCTAGAAGGCAACCCAGGCCAGGTTCATTGCTGCTATAACTGTTCTGTTGACGTTGCTGAGGTTACAATAAACTGGTCCCCACGTTCCCATTTTTAGCTTTACAATGTACAACGGGGTTTTTCATTATTGGCTGGGGAAAGGTGTTGAACTGGAAAACGAAACGGAGAGAGATCTGTACGCCTGACATGCCCAACAAGTCGTTCACTTCCATACATAGTCCAAATATCAACCTGCTTAGCGTGAATCCAAAGGACCCGGCTCTGGTGGTGTTGATGCGTTAGGGAAGAACCGGGAGTTGATGGCTTAGGTTCAGTGACCTGAGCTTACCAGTAGAATTCTTCATTCATACACTTTCCCTTTTCAATGCCAGGTGTCTCTTGGCTTTTCGAATGTCTTTAATTCTTTTGTCTTCTCTCTCTTCACTGAACTGGGGACAGTGTTACCCATATTGGTTGAAATATGGCTTGGCATCCTCTCTGTGTGATCTCGATAGCTTGGTTTCCAGCCAACCATAAGCCTACATGAATTGTATTTTCTGACTTGCATCAACCACTTTAATAGGACACTCAGTTGTTTTAAAGTGCATCTCTGATCAGTAAATTGATAGCGTAAATATGACTCCCTCTTGCTTTCTGTCCGTGTTAATTATGATGTCAGGGACGGGGAATCTTTCCCCCTCCCCGTGAAATTTGAAAATTAGTATTTGCTCCTAGGGCTGCATAGAAGTTGGGAACGGGGCCTTGAGAATCCAGATCATAGATCTCTGCCGTGGATCTGTCCCCTCACCTTGTGTGCCTGCCCTCATCTCTGCTCCCTTCCCCTGAGCTCAGTCTGCCAGTGTTTGATACTAGATTTAGGAACTGGATCCAGGGGCCAAATAAAAACTAGCCACGGCCGCATTTGGACCCTGGAGCTGAAGCTCCTCCACCCTGGACGAAATAAGTGTTTAATGGACCTTCAGCTCTCGTTATGAATCAACACAGCTTTGGGAGAGAGACCTGGATGGTATTTTAGCTTGCAAATTCTCTTGACTTGCTGGTGATGAGCAAGGAAGCCCGCTTCTCTCTCAGATGCTGTAAATGGAAGACTTTATAGCCGGTTAGCTTTTACAGCCCTGTTTCTACTCTTTACAAACTCTTCTTAAGCTCTGCAATCTTCCCCCATTTCCACCGCGCCTTTCTCTTTCCATTAGAAGACTGCCGTCCATCCCTTCTGATTGAATTCAGTTCCAGAAACACGGCTTTAATCATTTCTGCCCACTCTGAACCACGTACAATGACGCCCCCAGGTAGGAGGAGCAGTCCTCACTTTTCGGCAGAATGTAGACCATTTTCCCACTCTGTTCCTGCCAAACCTTCTCCTCACCCAGCGGGTTTTGGTGGAGTTAAGCCATTGGGGTTTTCTCCCCAAACGTCTCTCTGTTAATAGCTTTTGAAGGTGTGTGGAGGGGGCTTCAAACAATGTTCACAGAACTGTAGTCACAGTTAGTCCGTTGTGGGCTTGTGCAGTCATTTTCATCATAATAAAATCGTTTTCACAATGGAGAGATGTAAAAAGGGGTGTGCCTCGGGGAGCTGTATTGGGACCGGTGCTTTTTAATGTATCCATTAATGATTTGGAAAAGGGTGTTAAGAGTGAAGTGATCAAATTTGCAGACGACACCAAGTTATTCAAGGTAGTTAAAACACGAGCAGACTGAGGAACTGCAACGGGATCTTACGACACTGGGTGCCTGGGCATCTAAATGGCAAATGAGATTTAATGTGGACAAGTGCAAAGTGATGCACGTAGGGAAAAATAATCCAAACTATGCGTACACAATGCTGGGTACTAAGCTAGGAGTTACCACTCAGGAAAAGGATCTGGGGGTGGTTGTGGACAATACAATGAAATCCACAGCGCAGTGCGCAGCAGCAGTCAAAAAAGCAAACAGAATGTTAGGAATTATTCGGAAGGGGATAGAGAATAAAACTGAGGATGTCATAATGCCTCTATACAAATCAATGGTGCGACCGCACCTCGAATATTGTGTGCAGTTCTGGTCGCCCCATCTCAAAAAAGACATAGCTGAACTAGAAAAGGTACAGAGAAGGGCAACAAAAATGATCAAGGGCATGGAAGGGCTCCCGTATGAGGAGAGGCTTGGTAGGTTGGGGCTCTTCAGCTTGGAGAAGAGACGACTGAGAGGAGATAGGATAGAGGTCTATAAAATCATGAGTGGGGTGGAACTAATAAACAAGGAGCAGTTATTTACCCTCTCAGCTAGTACTAGAACTAGGGGACACTCCATGAAACTCATGGGTGGCAAGTTTAAAACAAATAAAAGAAAATATTTTTTCACTCAGCGTATCATTGGGTTGTGGTATCTACTGCCAGAGGCTGCGGTAAGGGCCAGTACTAGAGCTGAGTTTAAAAGAGGTTTGGACAAGTTTCTGGAAGATCGGTCCATTAGCAGCTATTAGCCAGACAGGCTCGGGGAACATGACGGGAACTGGGGGAAAACAATGGGGAATGGATCCCCCGACCTGTTGGGTGCTTCTCCCAAACCACCATGACTGGCCACTGTCAGAGACAGGATGCTGGCACTTCTTATGTTCTTATAATAATAATCTGTATTTTTATAGATGCCCCCCTGCCATAGCGCTTTATACAACTTTTAATCCTAACAACCCTGTGAGGTAGGTTAGGCTGAGAGAATATTGTGACTGGGCCACGGTCACCCAGTGAGTTTCTGGCTAAGGCAAGACTTGGGGTGACTGTCCATTACACCACACTGGCTCTCCTCTCATGTTTAGACATGTTTCATATCTAGAACAGGAAGCCCGACTTTTCCACAATGCCCGCCCCTTTAATAATACGAGGCCAGAACCCCAATTGTTGGCAGTCTCTGTGAGAGATGTGACCCGCAGCAGGGCAAGAACCCGTTTTGTGGCACTGGGGGAAAAAGACCCGATCTCTTGGCCACAGAATCAAGATCACAAGGCCTTGCTTGAGGTGAACGGAGGAAAAATTAATGCCTCTCTGAACTATTCTTTCAGACTTTCTGCAGACTCAGGCAGCCATCCTGCTACACTGCCTAGGGTTGCAAACTTTTTCTACCAAGTTCAATGGCCCTTCAAAGGCACAACCCTTGCCTGTGTCTTCCTAGCCAAGCCTTCTGCCCATACCCCTTCCATATTGATGGGAAATCTGCCTGCAGGATTCTAACCAATAGATCTCTCCCTATTGTTGATGATACAAGCTAGGAGGGACTGCAGACACCTTTGAGGATAGGATTAAAATTCATGTCTACACCAAGGAGCCAGTCTTTTCCATGATCGAAACCCACCTCTAGATTACTAGCCTCCACTCCCTCCCAGAGAACCCAGGAGTCCTGGCTCCGAGGTCCCCTGCTCTAACCCACTAGCTCCCACTCCTCTACCACCCTATTATTGATGACATAAAACTAGAAGGGATTGCCTACACCTTAAAGGACAGGATTAAAATTCACAGCAACCATGGTAAATTGGAGATCTGGGCTGAAAACAATAAAGGATTAGACAACCTTTAAGATCCTTTCCAGCTCTCTAGTTCGGTGATTCTATTATTTATTTATTTTATTTTTAGAGTTTTGCTACCCCGCACCTCCTGCCACAGGCAGCTTGGGGCAGCTTACAATTTGCAAACAAATATTAAAACAATTTCAATACAACTAAAAGGAGGACAGAAAGAAAAAGAAAAATAACCCCTACCCAACAGCCACCCCCTCACCCATCTCCTCTGCCAAATGCCTGGCGGAACAGCCAGGTCTTACAACTTCTCCAAAAAGAGGGGAGACCCGGGGCCAAACTGGCTGCCACCGGAAGGGAGTTCCACAGCCGTGGTGCGGCCACCGGGAACACCTGCGTGGCCCCCCGGAAAACTCAGGGGACCTCAAGCAGGGCGCCCCCAGATGACCACAGGGGTCGGTCCAGCACCCAGGGAGTGAGGCGGTCCCGCAGGTAGGTAGGGCCTAGGCTGTTTAGGGCTTTATAGGCCAAAACCAACATCTTGAATCAGGCCTGGAAAACCACCGGCAGCCGGTGCAGAGAGCAGAACACCGATGTGATATGCTCCCAGCGGCCCAGTCCTACCAGAAGACGGGCCGCCGCATTCTGCACCAGCTGCAGCTTCTGAGCCATCACCATGGGTAGCCCCACGTAGAGCGCGTTACAATAGTGCAGTCTGGAGGTGATGAAAGCATGGATGACAGTGGCCAGGTCAAAGCCTGAGACAAATGGCCGAAGCCGTCGCACCAGATGTAATTGGCGGAAGGTCCTCCTCGCCACAGTCTCCACCTGGACATCCAGACGGAGCTGCGCATCGAGGAGCACCCCCAGACTCCGCACCTGGGGTACCAATGGAGGGCAGACCCCGCCAATAA
>QEPC01002360.1:571856-634363 GCA_003113815.1 Sphenodon punctatus
TTGTTGTAGAAACTTGGCAGGCAGATTGCACCCTGCAAAGGGACGTTCATGGCTGATCTCTGAAGCCGTAATGAGACATGAGGGAAGAGGCAGTCTTTCAGATACTTGGGGCCCTGGCTGTTTAGGGTTTAAAGGTCAAAACCAGCCCCTTGAATTGTGCCCAGAAAGTTATTGTCAGCCAGCGCAGACTCCGGAGCCCCGGTGTAATCCGCCCCCAGCGTCCCGTCCCCGACAGAAGAGAGGGCACCGCGTTCTGCACCAACCGTAGCGTCTGAACGGTCACCAGGGAGGGGCAACCCAATGCAGTGCGCGTTGCAGTCATCTAGCCTCGACGTTCCGAAGACACGGCTGACGGGGGCCGAATCGGAATCTGAGAACAAAGGGCCGCAGCCTTCTCACCGGAGGTGGTTGATGGGAAGCGCTTCTGGCCAGTGCCGCAGCCTGGCGAGCCAGGTGCAGCAGTGGATCCGAGAGCACCCCAAGGCCGCGAAGCTGAATGACCAAAGAAGGCTGAACCCCTCTGTTCCCCAGGTCACGCAGCCGGCCAACCGTCCTCACTTGACTCCGGTCCCCGGCGGCAGCCAGGCCCTGGCTAAGCGCCGAGACTGCAGGGCCTGGGTCAGATAGAAAAAAGAGAGAGGGTTGGGTCTCCAAATCTCCGTATGATCTCACCAGGAGCCTTCAGTAGTGGGGGAAAGGCTGGAACCCTGCAAGACCCCACCTGGGGAGCCACCCCCGTCACCCCCCTCTGGGTTCTCCCAGCCAGGAGCGAGTGGAATCCCTCGGGCGGTCCCGCGAATCCCTGCCAGGTCATGCGGCTGTGCCAGCAACACCCCATGATCAACCGCCTCAGAGGCTGCCGGACGATCTAACAAAACCAACAGGTTACAATTACCCCCCGTTGATTTCCAAGCGGAGATCGGCAACGAAGGCTGCAAGTTCGGTCTTGGATACCTCCTCAAATCAAGGATGCAAGGGATCACGTGGTCTGTTGGATTAGGAGTTTATTACAAGCCCTGCCTGCTTCGTACTCGCTCTCCTGCTAGGGCCTATGTGATCTTTCACGTGTGCCGTGTGTTCTCGACTGCCCCCCTCCTTGCATTTACCAATTTACCGTTTACTCCCCATTCACCTCCTTCCCCAGGCCCCCTCGGCTCTTCATGACTTCTATCCGGCATTTCCCCAAGTCCGGATTTCCTTCCTTCCTCCCACCCACCAGGGACCTTCTTCCCCCGATTCCTCCTCGCCCTGCGAGCAGTCCCTCTCCGATTCTTCCCCCCCTCCATGAGAAGGCTCCGGTGTCCTGTCTTTTGGGAACGTCAGTTCCTTTGAGCGAGCCGCTGCGTCTTGTACATGCGTGCGCTGCCGCCGGGTCCGACTGATACGGTGTGCACCCATTTCACGTTACCGGCAACGGTGCGTCATGCGTGTCATGGACAAGGACATAGCAAGTGCCGCGTGTCTGGAACTCATCTCTGTGCCCGTCAAGAGGGGCGTGATTCATTGATGCCGTCTAGTCACTTTTGTGCCTACTTGTGTCCTGGCTTTCTCCACAGGGTTTAACACGTCGCTCTTTGAAGCCAAGCTAAACAGCTGGGGCAAATATCAGAGACGTCAAGGGCTACCTGGGTGGGATGGAGACCGGACTCTGGGGGGCAGCGAGGGGACCGGCGCTGCTGCCCCAGGCCTCATGCTGCCGACAGGTCTCGGTGGGGGAGTGAGCTTAGGGGCCGGTGAGTAAGAGTGCTTTGAGCACTCTGGGGGGTGGGTGGGGCAGGAGCTGCTGCCCACCTACAAAGCGCTCAGTCAGGCCTGCCCCACCTCCCCACCCCATCACCCCCTGCCGCCCAGCCTTCCTTTGAAAACCTCCAGTGACGGAGAAGCCTACGACCCCCTCCCTAGGCAGCTTGCCCCGTTGGTGCCCAGCTCGGACCGTGAGGACGTTTCCCCCGCTATCTAATGGAAAGGAGCCCATGGTTTCTCGTCCTGCCCCCTCTCTACCCATGAAAACCAGTTCTTTGCCATCTTCTTTGAGGCAGCCCATGAGATAGTTGAAGACTGTTGTCATGTCTCCCCGTAGTCTTCCCTTCGCTAGGCTAAACATCCCCACTTCCTTCAACCTTTCCTCATGCGACTTGCTTTCCAAAGACCTTTATCATCTTTGTTGCCTTTGTCTGAACCGGTTCCAATTTGTCAGTGTCCTCCTAAAAATGAGGTGTCCCACACTGGCCATGATAGTCCCGGTGAGGGCTGGGGGTGGTAGCCGCCAGTGACTGCGTCAGTTCCTTTCCCTGTAGCGTCCGACAAGGGCTCTCTACTTCGTTGCCCTCACCCCCTTCCCATCATGGTGCAGCAGGTTAAAGAATAACTCCCCGTTGTCTCCATCGGGCCCTGTGACTTGATGATGCTTTTGCGTTTTGTCTGCCAGTCACAGCCCGTTGGGATCGCTGCCTCCTCGGTTCACCAGCACCAGCTGCCGGGATCGTGGTGCCTCCGCTGATGCGCGCCCAGCTAAGTTCAGCAGTCGCACCCCAGGTTAAAGGAATCACAGCGTGTTGGCTGGGCCGTTAAGAGCAGAAAGCACTTACTGCAATTGATTTAACTGCCCAGTGAACTTTAGTTGAGCGCTGCCCTCCGAGTCCTCACCAGGGTCAATTAAGATTTATATTTGCGCTGAGGAGTAGCCTCGGCTGCTAATCCAATTAAAACATGCTGGCAAATTAAAGGCCTAGTTTGCTGAGGCTATTGAGCCTGGGTGAGTAATTCATAGGGGGAAATTTCAGACACACCATCTCTGTCCGTTGCTTCTCTACCCCATGGTAGTGTAGTGTGCGAGTGCCTTGTGTCTCGTAAGGCAATGCAGTTATCCGTGCAAGTTCCGTCATTCCACCAAGCCCCCATACCAGGCGGGCAGAGTAGCGTTCTCGGCAGCTGCCCAACAAGCTCTGGAACTTCCCTTCCCATGCAGGTTTGGCAAAGCCTGAGCGTTTTCCAGAGGCAACACACAACCGATTTATTTAGCCATGCCTTTATCGAGCGGGAGATAGGAATTGGGAATGCTATTTTAAATGGGGAATTGGTTAAATATATTTTTGTACAGTTTGGGTTTTTTAATTGTTTTTATTTTTAGGCATGCTTTGTTTCCCACTCTGAGCCTCAAGTAAAGAAAGGGATATGAACTGAAATAAATAAAATAGATAGATAACATGGGGAGGGCAGAACCAAGAACAAGACTGCTGACGTGATTTATTTATTTGTATTTTTAAGCCAGCCTTCCTCAAAAGGCTACAGTGGTTTACAACGTACAAGTACTGTATCAAATATATAAGAATAAAAACCTATACAGTTATGAACTGTATAAAATTCCCATTAGAACTCATCCCTATTCCCTCTTGCTAAAGGCCTGGACAGAAAATGCACAGGCTTGGGATTTGGAGAACGTCCATGGGACCAGGACCAAGAGGCATGAATCCTTGATTAAATCCCAGCTCTTCCACAGATTCATTTATTAATCATCATAGTTGGGAGCTGGTGTACAAGGGAAGACAGAGAAAAATCTGTTGAATGCAGTGCTTCCTCTAGCATTCAGTAACACCTTCCTCCTTTAATCGTGCAATGCTTTGGAAGCCTTCACTTTGCAAAACCAGATCAAAGGGGAAAACAAAAATGTGTCACACGGTGTTTAGTGACTGCGGAACTCATTGCCACAAAATCTGGCAAAGACCAATAATTAATGAGTGTCAAAGAGGGAATGGGCATCTCTGTGGATGACAAAATTGTTTAGAGCTAAAATAGTTGAATGCTGCCAAACTAGGGGGAGGGATATTTATTAAATAAATGAATTTAATTAATAAATAAATAAATAAATAAATATAGGGGGTATTACGCCAAATCTCCAAGGGCACATTCACACATGTAGTTTTGCTTGCTTTTGAACATAAGAAGAAGTGCCATACTGAGTCCAACCCATGGTCCATTGAGCCCAGCATCCTGTCTCCGAGAGTGGCTGGCTCCAGTAGCTCGAGAGAAGTACAAGTACGGGTCATGGAGGTGTGACCCATCTTCTGCTGACCACTCCCAACTACCAGTAGCCAGGGGTTTAAACCCTAGTACCTATTAAGCATTTATGACTCTGTCCTCTACGAATTTATCTAGTTTCCGTTTGAAGCTAGTTATGGTGCTGGCTTTCACTGTCTCCTCTGGCAACGAGTTCAGTTTAACTTCAGGGAGTGTCCCCTTGTTCTCTGATTGTGGGAAGGGACAAATAACAATTCCTTATTTACTTTTTCCACACCACTCACGATTTTATAAACTTCTATCCCCCCTTAATCGCCTGTTGAGCCTCTCTCTCCTCCTACAGAATTCAACCCTTGCTGCCCTTCATGCCTGGAACTCCCTCCCTGGATACGTTCACTCTGCTCCCTCCCTCCCAACTTTCAAATCCCTCCTGAAAACCCACCTCTTCAGTCAGGCCTTTCCTGGCTTGTCACGAGTGAAACTGTGTCTCTTCCCCCTCACTCAGAGTCAGAATCTAGTTCCCTGTAACTAAGTGAAGCAGGTGCACCTGCAACTTCTCAACCTCTTCTCTCTCGATGTTCACCTCTGCCTTGTCTCCCCCGCCCTTGTCTCTTAGATTGTAAGGCCCTTGGGGGTAGGGACCTGTCTATAACTATTGACTGTACAATGCCAGGTACATCGCTGGTGCTATATAAACAATAATAATCATCATATTTAATAATAAATCGTTAATATCCTCATTGCCCTTATCTGCATTTTTTTTCAATTCTATTATATCTTTCCTGAGAGGGGGTGACCAAGCTGCACACAATATTCAAGGTGGGGTTGTGCCATTATGATATTTTCCCTTTTATTCTCTATTCCTTTTCCTATAATGCCTAGCATTCCGGTTGCCCTTTTGACTGCTGCCACACACTGAGACAAGGAACTGTCCATATTGGGCATCTTTACACGCACCTTAAAGTTCTGGATTTTTCAATCTTCTGGGTTTACAAGTCCACAAGTAAGTTCCTGGATGCGTTCTTCACACACACAAACACTGCCCTGATGCAGCCTAAAGTAGCCGCAGCTGTAGACATGAGGGGCTGCCATGGAAACCGAGTGACCACAGCTGCCTGGAGCAAAGCAGTTTACCAGGAAAACTTTTTACACACAAAAGTTCTGGGAGAAGTTCGACGCAGAAGTTCAAAGAGCCGGATGTTTAAGATCTGGGCGAGTGATTTTTAGACGCAGAAAGTTCAGGGTGTAACAGCAAACACGCAGGAGAAACGTGTGTGTAAAAACACCCAGTGACTCCAAGATCCTTCTCCTGAGTGGTTGCGCACCCAGATTAGAACCCAGCACCGTGTATGTAAAGCAAGGAATTCCTCACTCTGCAGATGACAGCTGTGCTGCCTTACCCTCCGTTCCCCACATCGCGTTTTACCGGTTCTAATCTGCCCGCTGCAGTCCTGCCTTCTGCCAGCAATCCCGTGATTGGGGTCTGTTCGAGCCACAAGTTGTGAACTAGATCTGCGCCCGTCCTGGTTGGTAAAAGCTTCCAGGGAGAGGGTTGGGGTCGGTGCTGGCGAGGGTGGCTACCACGTCCCTCCAGCATGGGAGGCTGTTGCCCAGTCTCAAGGAGGCTGTGGTGCGCCCCCTGCTGAAGAAGCCTTCGCTGGATGTGGAAGCGCTCTCCAGTTACCATCCTGTCTCTAATCTTCCCGTTTTAGGGAAGGTTATTGAGCGGGCGGTGGCACTGCAGCTCCAGTGCATCTGGACTGTATCGGTTTCCTTGACCCTTTTCAGTCTGGGTTCCACCCCGGCTACGGTACTGAGACGGCGCTGGTGGCTTTGGTGGATGATCTCTGCCAGGAGATGGATGCAGGATGTTCTACATTCTTGATCCTGCTAGATACCTCGGCCACTTTTGATACCGTGGATCATGGGCTGCTGCTGAGATGGCTGCGAGACCTGGGGGGTCTGGACGGGACTGTCCTTGGGTGGTTCCACTCATTCCCCTCGGGGAGAAGCCAGCGGGTGGTGCTGGGGGATGAGACATCGAGCCCCCGGGCCTTGACGTGCAGCGTTCTGCAGGGTTCAATCCTGTCTCCATTATTATTTAATGTATATATGCAGCCCCTGGGGGAGATCGTGAGAGGGTTTGGGGTGCGATGTCACCAATATGCTGATGATACTCAGCTGTACCTCTTGTTTTCGACCGACCCGGGTCCGCTGTCTCGCTGCTCTCCCAATGTTTGGAGGCCGTGGCGGATTGGATGCGGCAGAGCAGACTGAAGCTCAATCCTGATAAGACGGAGGTGATGGTGGTGGGGAGGGCGAGGGAGGTGCCAACCAGCTCTTCCTGTGAACATAAGAAATGCCAGGCTGGGTCAGACCAATGGTCCATCTAGCCCAGCATCCTGTCTCCGACAATGAGCATTCTCATTTGCTTCAGAGAAGTTCCCAGCTGGTCCCAGTGGACTGATCTGTTCCCTTCCGTTAGCTCCGAGCTCCCGAAAATCCGAGATGGCATCATCCCGCAAACTACTCAGCCAATAGCCATTAATGGGCGTAACTTTGGGCAAGCCTGTTGGCCTTCCTGTGACCCAGTTTCCCTCCCCACTTGGTCAGATTTGATCAATTCAAGTTGTCTCTTCCGGCTCAAGTCCGGGGGGCAGGAAGCCTTAGTCCTCCCACTGGCCATTTTGAAAATTAGCATCGGTTCTGCTGGTTGGGTAGGGCTGGAGGTGGGGTTGCTTCAGTGGGGTGGCGGGGGGGGAGGGTCCAGTTCATGGATCCATGTCATGCATCCAACCCCTCTTCTTGGGCACATGTCCTCCTCTCTGCTCCCTTCCCCTCAGCCCACTCTTTCAGCGCTTGAGGGTAGGGACTGAACCGAGGGGCCAGCTCCATCCAGGAATTGAAAAGGGGTCCTGTAGAAGCCAGGCATGGGTTGGAGGCTCCCTGCTCTCCATAACGTTGAACTGCTAGTGGAAGCCTTAGAGGGATCAGTGGTTAGTTTAGCCATTGACATCAGTGAGAGCTGGATTGAGCCCAAACTGCCTTGTGGGTAAATGAGACGTACAGCCGTGGAGAAGTATTGTTACCCCCGTTTTGTGTTCGATTCGGTCAAAACCGTTTCCCAACGCGTGCCACGCACACAAGAAATCTTGAAAGGATTTCATGGTCGTGTTTTCGGGGGTTGTTTTAAGGGGATGGGGTTGCCATTTCAGTACAGAAAGAAAACGGAGGGAGTTGATACGTTTTGCTGAAGAGCACAAATTTGAATGAAATTTTCAGGGGGGAAAACTGAAACCGAAAGAATCATTTTTGAAAACGCACTCCCCCCACCCCCTCCAGCAGCGGGGAAATCTTTTTGGGAAATGTCCCCCAAGCTCTGTTTTTATATTGGGGCGGGGAAATGAAGCCTGAAGAGAATCCTCTGGTGCTCCCCATCCTGGCTCTCTGAGGGGCATCGCTCTGTGAAAGGTTTCCAAAAAGCAAATCTAGGCAGGGAAATTCTCAAGACCTGAGTTCTGACAGGAGAGGAAAGAGCTTTCTTGGGGAGTTGCTGAGGGCGTGAGCGGCCGAGCAGAGGAGAATGCTCATTAAAGTTTGTGAAGGGAACTCTGTGATGGATGGAGTCACCAAAGAAGCTCTGAGTCATTGCTCCTGCATCGCCGTGACTCATTCGGTAGCTCTGCCTTTGCTGTAGGACAGAAGGTCTCTTCCTGAGACACCTGTCTAGCCTGCAGTGAATGGGAACTCAGGTCTCTCCTCGTTTATTGAAACCATCTTAGAGAAAAGGCGCAAAGCCCTGCAGCAGGATTGGGTTTCTCTGGGGCCTAGGGACGTGCTGGCGGGAACAGGAAAAATGGCGCGTCTTGTGGGTGGAGAAGAGATGCCAACTGCAGTTATTTTGGGGGAGGCCACAGCTCCTTCCTCACAGGAGGTGGGATGAGGACAACCCTGCTACTCGCTAGTGGAGCAATGTCCTCTCTTTTGACAGGAGCCCCAGACCTGTTGCTTGGGAAGAGGCATGGGTAGTTTGGAGCAGTTTGCCTCTTCCTGGCTGGAATGGAGGATGGGATTAAGTGGGACTGAAGTTTCTGAAGGTCCGAGCAGGCTGAAACGTAAGGGGAACCAGCAGAGGGGTGGATTGGTTGCTGGGAAGTGAAATGGGAGTGAGATCGAAAATCTCATCCCGCGCAGAGATTCGGTGCTGGGGACCAGCTTAGGCTGCAGAAACAGAAACGTTGCATGCAAGACACAGGAAGGCATTGTTTGTGCCACACTCTTCAGCTCTGGGCGGACCCTGACTTGGTTTGGGGCGCTCCGTTTCAAGAAGGGCATAAGGGTTGGCGAGGTGGCAGAGGAGAGCAGCCGAGAGGATAAAGGGTTTGGAACACAAATCCTGGGAGGAGAAGTTGAAGGATTTGGGCATGTTCAGCTTGGAGAAAAGACGACTAAGGAGGAAGATGATAATAGGCTACAAATACTGGAACGGCTGCCATTAACATGATGGTGAACAGTTGTTCTCTCTTGCTAGTCAGGGCCGGACAAGAGGCAACGGGGATGAACTGCAGGAAGGAGATTTAGACTGAACTCTCCTGACTCTGAGGGCTGTGTGCTTTTGAGATTGATTTTTTGTTTTTTTCCATCCATCTCAGGCTTCTTTAAGAACGTGGGTGGCTGATGTTCCCTGTTGTGTGTTTTTGTTCTGTTTTTTGGTCACAGTGTGGTCAAGGTCCTTCTCGCAGCGGGTGCTGACGCAAACCTGGGAGATGAATTCAGCAGCGTGTACGAGACTGCCAAGGAGAGAGGCCTGCATTCCTTGGAAGGTAAGGAGGGGTTTCCTCTTTTGTTCACGGGACTTTGCAGCTGCCACAGGGGGCTGCTTCGTCTCTCCTGAGGGGAAAATGTCTTCTGTTTTAACGCCCAGTCTTCCGCTTGCTTGCTTGTTTATTGGCTAATCCTGATTAGCTCTGGGGCATTCCCCTCCAGCACAAGCTCCTTGTCAAAGCAAGCATTAGCAGCTATTAGCCGGGCAGGATCGGGGAACATGACGGGAGCTGGGGGGAAACAACAGGGAATGGATCCCCCATTGTGACCTGTTGGGGGCTTCTCCCAAGCCACCGTGACTGGCCACTGTCGGAGACAGGATGCTGGGTTAGATGGACCATTGGTCTGACCCAGTATGGTGGCTCTTCTTATAGCACCAGCAATGTACCTGGTGCTTTACAAAGAATAAGATAGACACAGTCCCTGCCCGAGAGCTTACAAACTAATGTTCTTAAGCATCCTGCCCTTGTTTCCCACCTGGGAATTTTGCTGCTCCTCTGGACACCGTCCAGAGTCCCCTGATCCTGAATCATCTTTGCCTCTCGCATGCTGCCCCCCACCTCCATGCCTTGAACTCCCTCCCTGATCACATCAGCCTCCCTCTTGATCTTCAAATCCCTTCTGAAAACCTACCCCTTCCATCAGGCTTTCCCCAGCTCCTCGTTCCCAGAGGCTGCTTGCCAACATCCCCTCTACTGTCCTCTCATGCAACGTACCTGGCGCTGTCCGATCAACAACTGTAGAGAGGTCCCTGCCCCAGTGGGGTTACAATCTAAGGGTGTTTTTAGACAAGTGCCTCCCCACCCATTAACCACCAAGCACCCACCCATCGTGCATGTTGCAGGGCTGCATAGGGTGCCAGTGGGGAAGGTAAAAACACCCATAGTGACAAGGGAGGGGACAGAAGGAGAGACAGGAATGCATCCAAGAAGTGGAGAGGCTGCAGGTGCACGTGCTTAGGTTAGCTTAGTTCTTAGAGGAAAGGTCCATGAGACTTATAATAGTTAATCATAACTGTTGGGATTGTTTTTCCATTTATCTCCCACGCTAGCAAAGAGGAGAGAGAAGGGTGAGCCATGAAAGCCAGCTTCCAGTATCTAAAGGGCTGCTCCCAGGAAGAGGGCAAGGCACAGTTCTGTGCCGCTACCGAGGGCAGGAGTAGAAATAACCACTCAGAGAAAGATTTCAGTTAAATATCAGGGAAAACGTCCTAACAGTCCGAGCCGGGCAGCAATGACACAAGCTGCCGGGGGGGGGGCGGGGGTTGTAGGCTGTCGGCCACTGGGGGTTTCATAGAGAGGCCGGGCAGCCACCGGTCGGGGATGTCGGCAGCTGTCAGCCTCCAGCCTCCAAGCGGAGGTTGGACTAGATGACCCTTGAGGTCCCTTCTGACTCTTTGATTCTGTGATTTTTCCTAAAAGGCTTCAGGGCTCCTTACAAGAGTTAAAAACCAGGCTACAAAAAGGCTTCCCTCCCGCACCTTTCTCTCTCACTTTCCCCACCCCACATCATACCGATTGAAAGAACCGTGGCCTAGCCCCCAACCCCTCCCACTCGCGTTCATGCCGCTCGTACTTGAGAGCGCCTTCCCATCTCTCACTCCCCTGTTTCTCACCCAGGGGAATACCTTCCCTCACCTCCTCCCTCCCAGCCTCTGCCCCTTGCCCTCCTCGCTAACCCAAACCCCAGCCAACCTCCCAGTCCCCCCCCGTGTCAATCAAACCCCACACACCAGGGACGGGGAACCTTTCCCCTCCTGGGGGCACAGTTTGCAAGCTCCAAGGGCCACACACAAGTTGGGGGAGAGGGTCAAAGTCGGGACGAAGAGGGTCCAGTTGGGGGATCCGTGCCGTGGATCTATCGCCATCCTTGTCTGCAGGCCCTCATCTCTGCTCCCTTCCCGTGAGCTCAGTCACTCGGTGCTGGGAGTAGAAACTGGATGCAGGAACTAGAACGGGGCCAAATAAAAACTCCCCGTGGGCCCCACTGGGCTCCCAAGCCTGACGTCTCCTTGCCATACACGGTACAGATCTATCAAAATATTAGTTAATTTCATCAGGGAACACAACCACTGTCTGTTGGGAGCTGGGAGTGACCAGCAGAGAACTGTCTGGGGGGAGAATTAGCTCTCAGGGATGGGAGGGGGGAGAAGGAGAGTCAGATCCAGGAATATTGGGGTCATGTGGGCCCCCTCCGAGCCTTGGAATGTCTGATGGTCACACGTTAACTTGAGCGCCCATTGGAAAAAGTTGCTGTAAATCATTTTTGATGGTCAACTAAACGCAACACCCCCACTTGGGGCTCCCTGCATCGCAGGCCTGTGTGCTGGTTATTTCTAGTTTTCTTGCAGACCCTTTCTGGGAACGGAGAGGAGCGCTCCCAAGACACCGCAGACCGTCTGTAGCCCACGGCTGCCCGTGTTCGAGGCTTTGTCAGGCCACCTGGGCTTCTTGGGCTCAGGTTTCTGTGCCATGTTTATTCGCAGACCCCATGTATTGGGGCTGTGCTGGATCCGGCCCTGAGACCGGGAGGGATGTAGAAGCTACGGCTCTGCCGGTTCTGTGTCCTCCTGGGTGAGTGCCAAGCTTGCAACAACCCTGTCCCAAGCCTCCTGCCAGTACAGGGAAAGGGGCAGAGAAGGGCAACAAAAAGGATCATGGGTCTGGAATGGCTTCGTTAACGAGGAGAGGCTGGCTAGGTTAGGGGAAGGAAGAGAGAGGGGACAGAAGTTTATAAAACCATGAGTGGCCTGGAACGAGTCAAAAGGGAATGGTTATTTACATGCCCAATAATAATACCTGCCCAATAATAATAATTATACAATAATTATTATTATTGAATCAGCTGAAGACCATATCAAGATAAACCTAGACAGACATAAAACATACAGAAATGTGCATAGGTATTTCCACGAAATAATAATCCCATTATTAACTTGATTAACTCATGGCACTATTTTTATCTAATATAGGCCGAATACTGTATTCGAAGCTTGGCTGCTAACGTAATCCGTTACTCAGAATCACCAAGTAAATATTCCAGCTGTTCGTTGACAGACCAGCCCCATGGCATTTTAAGTGTCCCGTACAGTTTGGCACGTGGCTCTTCATAAATAGGACAAAACTCAGATCGTGTGGCAGGTCCTCAATTTGACCTGCACCACACACACACAGGTACTCTGTCGGCATGTGCCATCCCAGTACAACGGCCCTGAGGTACCATGGTATCCATGGTTTGAATTCTCAGAGCTGTAAAGGCAGTCCTGTGCAACGGATTCTTCAAAGTTAAAAAATAAAAAATTTAGGTCCAAAGGGCCCAGGGATCCAAAATTTGAACCGAGTTACTGATTTTGCTAATTTCACTTGAGTCCTGTTTGTTTGAAGATCTATATCAGCTACCCTCCTTTTAATCTGTCTAACTGCACTAAAAAGGGGGGTTGGTAACAGAAATTATTCAATAGAAAACCCAAGTGAGCGAATTGTACCCACTCTCACCCTAGATCTCTAGTGGACTAATGGCCATCAGAATTTTCAATTTTTTCAATACGATAAAGTCGTGTTAATGATCTCAAAGGAGAGTGAACCATTTTAAGCCAAAAGACCAATACAGCCATCCATACGGTAGGAGCAATAGATCTTGTACCTACTTCTAATCTCAAAACAGTCAGTGATGTCACCTTTGGGGCTCCCCGAATGGTCCTTAGGCATTGGTTGAACACCATCTCCAAGAGAGTACGTGCTGATGGAGAGCCACCCCATACCTGGGCCCCATAGCACAGCTGGGGAACTAATTTTTGCCTCCAGCACTTTTTAGTTGGACCCACCACGCAGCCCTCTTTTGCTTTTTAAAAAAAAAAAGATCTCAAAGCAGTTGCTGTAGCAGAGGCCACTTGGCTGGTGAAGTTCAAATGGGATCCCCATTTACTCCTGGGTGAAAGAATTACATCCAGGTATTTAAAGTTATGGACTTGCTCCAACTTGTGCCCGTCCGTGAACCACTCATGATATTTCCATGCCAAAAAGACCATATCTTTTGTCACATAGTTAATGACTAAGTCCTCTTGAAGGCTTAGTATGCAAAAATCCCTCATTAGGCGAAGCAGACCTAGACTGGTCTGCAAGAGAAGAACATAGGGAGTGTCAGACTGAGTCACATCAATGGTCCATCAAGCCCAGCATCCTGTCTCCGACAGCGGCCAATCTCGATCGCAAGGGAGAAGAACCAACAGTCACAATGGGCAATCCATTCCCCGTTGTTCACTCCCAGCTCCCGACGGTAATAATAATAATAATTAATAAGCTTTATTGTTTAGCCAAAGCCTTAACAAAAATTACAAAATACCAACATTGAGTAAAAACCCAACAATGGGGCAAGCAAAAAAACAGAACAACCCCCCCCCCCCAAAAGGTACAGCATTATAACAATAAGACCCCGCCGAAAGCCAGGGACATCAATTAATAAACAAACTTAAAAACGAAGCCAGCCGGCCCACCAAATGCCCGGCCTGCCCCCGCAGGGGCTAGACCGCGAATCCTTGGGGCCTCAGACTTACAAATAGCCACTGGCTAGTAACATAGGGAAGGACAAGGAGAAACTAAAATCCAAACAGAAATTCAGGGTTTGCTATACAGTCCTTCAAGGGGGGCCCAGAAGCGACTGTCGGATACGCAGAATCGCTAAACAGTAACTGGCCACTGCCCTGGATAAATCCGAATCAATCGGGCTAAGTAATCTCTGGATGTCTCCACTGGGGAAGCTAGAGCTCAGAGATATCCCCCCAAGGAATTTGTATCTAGGGCCGGCAAATAAAGGGCACCGAAAGAGAATATGATCTTAGGAGTATCTACCTCACCCAAACGACACAGGGGACAAAACCGCTGGGCCCACGGGATCCTCTTATAGCGGCCTTCCAAAACCGCCGAGGGGAACACATTCGTTCTCATTTTGACAAAAGCTATGCATTCGTTGGACTCGTGCCATGTAAAAAGATAGTAAGACCCCGGGGCCAGTGGGTTTATACGCAGGGGCCACCTTCTGGGCGGTCAGAAGCGCACCGGTCTGGTCCCGCAGTCTTTTTAATTAGGCTCCTAGTGGCCACCAGGCCTAGACTTTTCAAGCTCTCGGGTGAGAACCCTAGATGCAGAACGTCTTGCAACGACTGCTTGTTTCCAAGAATCCCCAAGGCCACATTTAATAGACATGGCTAGGAGGGAGTCCTCGAAAGGAGGAAATAATACCACCTTGGCCCAGTAAATAACCATCGCCTGGAGGGCGTACACTCTGAGGGGCAGACAGAGAGCCTCTGCTCTTAAAATAACCTGAGGGGTCCCCCGGGGAGGACCTAGAATCGATTGTAGGAACCTATTTTCAATACTTTCCAATTGGGAGAGGAAAGATGGCCCCCAGACAGGGAACGAATATAGGGAATGCATAAACCTAAATTTAGCCTCCAGAACCTCCCTGCTACTTTTTCCCATGTCGTTGGTACCTACATGTACCACGACAACCGGCTCCACCCCAGCACTCTCTAGAATTCTGTCTAGGCAACGTGCGAGGTCCGCTACCTTCGCACCAGGCAGGCAAGTTACCATGTGGTCCTCGCGGCCACCAGCAACCCAGCTATCTACACCCCTAACGATCGAATCACCAGCTACCACGACTAGCCTATTCCCACCCGCCTGGGAACCACTTCCTGGAGACATATCCTCGGTGTCATCTTCATATAATAGGGTACTAACCCGTTGCTGCCCCAGTTAACACTCCTATAATCTCCCACATCCCTCAGAGTCAGGATTAGATTGTTCACATAAAGATTGAATAATATAGGCACTAAAAGGCAGCCCTGTCTCACAGCACGCGCGGTGGGGTCTGGGTCAGATAATGACCCTCTATGATCACCTCTGACCTGGAGAGAGGTGTCCGAATATAATGACTTGATCAAACTTAGGAGCTGTCCATCAATATGGAGGTCTTGCAGTTTCGCCCATAATTTGCTCCTATTATTATTATTATTATAAACATTTTTGATAAAATCGAAGGCTAATGAGTAGTAGTCTACAAAAGTGGCAAAAAGTTTACTCTTAGATCTTTTACGCCTCTTGATCAAATGGGCTAAACAAAAACCAGATCTATAGTCCCTCGAGAGGTGCAGAAGCTGGCTTGTTCCTCAGCCAAAATGTCATTTTCTAGTGTCCATTTTATTAACCTATCCAATAACAATTTGGCATAGGGTTTAGAGACAATGCGCAGGAGACTAACAGACTCTAGTTCTTAGGCTCCTTTGCGCTGCCTTTTTTATCTGTGGGAACTACTACTGCCGCTTTCCAGTGGTCCGGCACCAATCTGGAAATGATCTGAAAACCTCACCTGGTAAGAAATACGTAGCAGGGGCCTTATTTTCAGGGATGAGAGCGTCAGAAACTTCCTGGCATGGCACAGGTTCCCAAGTAGGTAAATCCTCTCCCAAATCCTTTTCAGTGGTGCCCTTAGATGGTTCTGAGGTGTTAAATAGTTGGGGAAAAATACTGCTCCCAAACGGAAGCAGCAATTTTGGACTCTAATTATTGTGGCCCTTGGAATGGACTTATACACCAGATTCCAAACCCTACGGGTGTCATTAGCTATGGATGCTGCAAGCAGAGAGTGGAGACCGTTGCTCTTTAATAAAGGGTGATTTCTTCCATTTCAGCATACGTTGGTCATAATACATAAGACAATCACTATTAGCTGGTTGCAATTTCAGCCTGCGTGCTATCTTACGGAGCTCTTTTGCCTGCTCTTTTTGCGTTCCAAATCAAACCAGCCTTGTCTACTGGGATGTCTGGAGATAATCCTACCAGGGCCATCTAGCAAATAGTGCTAGAACTACTCCTTGAAAGGAACAGGCAGCAGATTTAAAACAAATCAAATAAAGTTTTGGTTTTTTTTTACTCAACACACAATTAACTTGTGGAATTTCTTGCCACAGTAGGTGGTCATGGCCAGTAGTGCAGCTGGGTGTAAAAAAGGGATTGGATTAAGTTCTTGGAGGCTAGGTCCATGAATGGTTAGTTAAGCAGGGAGCTGGGAGGGAACAGCAGGGAATGGACTGCCCCGTTGGGACCTGTTGGTGCGTCTCTGAAGTGACTGAGACTGGCCGCTGTCAGAGACAGGATGCTGGGCTGGAAGGACCATTGGTCTGACCCAGTCTGGCGCTATATTCTTACGTTCCCTCCCAGCATTTATCTGCTGTCTCTTGCCTTCACGGCCTCATCGGGTGTTTCCTCAGGCCTAAAGCTTTCCCTCATCCAGGATCTGATCAGGGATAAATCAGGCTGATTGACTGCCAAGGCATAACTCTGCTCCTTCCTTCCTGTCTCCAGCATTTTATATTCCCGGCTGATTGGCTCAAACGCCTCCTCTTCCTTTCACCTGTGTCTGGTTGGCTGGCTCAAACGCCTCCTCTTCCTTTCACCTGTGTCTGGTTGGCTGGCTAAAATTAGGGCTCACAGCTGGGTGGGGCGGGGTCTTTCCCCAAGCACAGAATGCTTAACCCTTTCAGTGCGGCCGAATTGCCCACCCTGTCTCAGTTACCTCGCCAAAACTTCAGCGAGGACTTCCATCCGTTTTAGCAGCAAACTGTCGTTGAAGGCCCACCTTTTAGCTCTTCAGGTAAAAAAATGGCTCTGTGGCAGCAGAATTTTAACAGGATGTTTATTTATTTATTTATTTTATTTTAAAATGTCCCTTCTTTTGTTCCTCACGGAATGTCTCTGTAGAGCAAACCCTCTGTTCAGTTGGAAGCTTGTACCCCCAGCCTTCTGTGCGGTGGTGAATATAAAACGCGCAGAACCACATTTTTAAAATGGAGAACAGAATGCCAATACGTAATCCATGTCGGTAGACTTTATTTAAACCAAAATCCATCAACCAATAGAGGTAATTGTTTTCGTCTGCACCCAGGCTTCCTCCTCCACTATAGATTACTTTTTGGGGAGGTTGGAGAAAAATTAAGCCACTCAGGAAAAAGTTGCATTAATTCTTGGGTTGACATGTTTTATTAAAAAGAATAAATTCAGTTGCATTTTTAAAAGAGAGAGAGAGAGAGAAACTGCCTTTGTTTTGTGGGATTTTTTTTTTTCCTGGCGATTTGCATATTTCACGTATAAATATTTTTTCATAAAAACATCCAAATCGGGGGACGCGCGCCACACACGCCGCACAAAATATATTACAGACATTTATATGGATGGCAGGAAGTGAGACAGAGGGTTGAAAATTTCCAGGCACACCATGATTGATGGTGCACGAGGCTTCCCCTGACGCTTTATTGAGTTTCCGATGATTATCTCTCGCTGAGACATTTTTTACAGATGACGGCCGAGCTGTCACAATGGACCATGGGGGAAAGGAACCAAACAATAATAACACTTTAATCTTTTTACTGCACTGCTCCCTAGTATCTCAGATTCATCTTCCCTGACGCACGGCGTTGATTATCTTGCCCCTCCCTGGATAAGCAACGAAGGGAAAATAAATATATATCTATACATATGCCCCACGTAGACACACGCAAGCTCACCCAGAAGGGAGGGAACAGCCACTTTGCTGGCTTGTTTTGTATGTGTTGGAGTTTATTAGCAGAGACACTAGCTGGTGACCGAATTGGCAATTAATTACGGCATCTTGCATTCCGTTTTTATTGCAACTTTTAAACATTTTTGGAAACTGGCAGTTGTTACAGGAAAGCAGCGAGGTGCTTCTGCTCCTCAGAAGATCCAGGTGCTATTTCTGTACCCAGAGAGCTACCCAAAGATCCAGATGACAGAGTCCCTGCTCCCAGGACCTTACAGTCAGGGAGGGCCAGAATTGGTCCTTGGCCGTGTGTTCAGGATGTCAGTGAGAGCAAAACATGCTCGTCCAAGAGCAGAACTTGGCCTTGTGGGTAGCACCCACTCGAACAAGGACAGCATGACCAAGACCCTTAACTGTATAGATGAGCAATGTGTGTGGAGGACCTCTCTGCTTCTAAAGGAGAACTTTGGGAAGAGGTGATGGACCCATGAAAGGTTAAGTCAAGACACATGGAGGATAGGTCATGACAGTCACATGACAGTGGGGAGGATTTTTTTTTTATTTTTTTTAAAGTGTTATAGACTCCTAGAGAAAAATCTATCTAACAGGAAATAGAGTCTGTAAAAAATCTGCCCCAAGTAGAGGCCAAGACCCATCGGAGCACCCCTATGCCTGAAACCCCAGGGAACAATTTTATCAAAAGAAAAATCCCAATGTCTCAACCAGGTGAGCTGCACTCACGCAAGAGGAGGAAGGCCAAAAAAAAAAAGAGCCTTATCACATGCTAGGGACCAAGTATCTACTGACTTCAGTGGCTAATTCTGCAGCTTCCTTGTTTTGAAAATCCACCCCACCCCAGCTCCCCCTAAGCAATGCAGACTGCCAATAAAACACACAACGGGAGACATGTCTAGGCTTGACAGGCTGAATCCCCTGGCAAGAGACTGGATTGTTCTCCACCTTATTGGACAGATGTCAATAACTATTACCTCTAAATATCAATGGCTTTGTAATAGCATGCCCCTCTCCCCTGCTTGGGGCTCGGAGCTCCTCCCGCGTTGGCCTCTCCTGGCCTTTTCCAGTGCTAATACCTGGCTGGACATGCTAGTCTGCTCCCAGTCGCTGCCACTAGAATGCGGGAGGCCATCTGGGCATGGAGACACAGTGGCCTCCCTTGTGTAGTTGTTAGTTATAGCTAGTTCCTTCCTCGGTCAAGAGGGTTAGACTGCTTCATCTCAGGGCTCCCTCCCCTCCTGTTGTTCTATGATTTCAAGGCATGGTTACGAGTCAGAACTTTTGTAGTTCGCTTAGATTTCTGAAAAGAGCGAGAATCCTGAAAATCTACCTCTTCCATCAGGTTTCCCTAGCTCCCCATCCCAACAGACCGCTCAGTATTATTATTATTATTATTATTAAACATTTATAAAGCGCCAGTAACAACCTGGCGCTGTACAGAACATATAATCAGCTGCGGTCCCTACCTGTGGCTTACAATCTAAAAGACAAGGAGGGGGAGACAAGGAGAGGGGACAGCGGGAGAGACATGGGAGAAGACAAACAAACATTCAGGCGGATGCGAAGTCTCAGGTGCGTGTACTTGGCTTGGTTACAAGGTGGTCGGTAGCAGCAGTCAGCAGAGGAGGGCTGACAGTAAGAGCAAGGGGAAAGACTAGAGGGCATTGGGAAAGGCAGCATGGAAAAGGTGGGTCTTGAGGAGGGATTTGAAGGAGCGGAGGGAGGAGGCGAGGCGGACGTCGGCAGGGAGGGAGTTCCAGGCATGCGGGGCAGCGAGGGAGAAGGGACGAAGGCGGTTGGGCGAGCAGGAGAAGCGAGGGAGAGCGAGGGAGGGGACAGCGGAAGAGCGGAGAGCGCGCGCAGGAGCGCGTAGGGCGATTAGGTCCGAGAGGTAAGGGGGAGCTTGGTCATGGAGCGATTTGAACGTGAAAACCAGGAGTTTGAACAGGATACGTTCAGGAAGGGGGAGCCAGTGAAGGGAGAGGAGGAGAGGCGTCACATGGTCGAAGCGACGGGCAGAGTGAATGACCTTGGCGGCAGAGTTTTGGATCGCCACAAGGGGGGACAGGTGGGAGCGAGGGAGGCCAGCAAGGAGGAGGTTGCAGTAGTCGAGGCGAGAGATAACCATGGCATGAACAAGGATTTTGGCCGAGGAGACAGATAGAAAGGGGCGAATGCGGGCAATGTTGAGGAGAGCGAATCGGCAGGATTTGGCCACAGAGTCAATGTAAGGTTTAAAGGAGAGGTGCGTGTCAAAAATGAAGCCCAAGCTGCGGGCACGGAGAACAGGACGGATGGTGACCCCATCAATGCAGATGGTCAGGTCAGAGGGAGAGGAGGGGGATGGAGGAAAAATGAGGAGTTCAGTCTTGGCCATGTTCAGTTTGAGTTGGCGTCGGGACATCCAGGCGGAGATATCAGAGAGGCAGTCGACGAGGCGTGAGCGGACAGAGGAGGAGAGAGAGGGGGTAGAGAGATAGAGTTGGGTGTCATCAGCATAGAGATGGTATTGGAACCCGTGGGAGGCAATAATTTCACCAAGGGACCGGGTGTAGATAGAGAAGAGGAGAGGGCCAAGGACAGAACCTTGGGGAACCCCAACCGAGAGGGGAAGGGAGGGGGAGGTCGACTCGGGGAGGGAGACATTAAAGGAGCGGTCAGAGAGGTAGGAGGAGAACCAGTCAAAGACAGAGCCACGGAAGCCCAAAGAGTAAAGCGAGTCCAAGAGGAGCGAGTGGTCGACAGTGTCAAAGGCAGCAGAGAGGTCAAGGAGGACAAGAACGGAGTAGTGGCGCTTCGATTTAGCGACAAGTAGATCATTGGTGATCTTGGCCAGGGCAGTTTCAGTAGAGTGGAGGGGGCGGAAGCCGGACTGGAGAGGGTCGAGGGAGGAGTTGGCAGAGAGGAGGTTCAGGCAGCGGGAGTAGACGACACGTTCCAGGAGCTTCGAAGCAAAGGGAAGGAGGGAGACCGGCCGGTAACTAGAGGGATCGAAAGGGTCCAGGGTAGGCTTTTTGAGGATGGGGGAGACAGTGGCATGTTTGAAGGCAGAGGGGAAGGAGCCTGTGGAAAGGGAGAGATTGACAACATGCAGAAGGGGGGGAGCGACAGTGGGAGCAATAGAGGTCAGGAGGCGGGAGGGGATCGGGTCAAGGGGGCAGGTGGAGGGGTTGGATGAAGAGAGAAGAGCAGAGATTTCCTGGAGAGAGGCAGGAGGGAAGGATGCGAGGAGGGAGGGGGGCGGGGGAGGGGGCGGGAGGGGAGCGGGGGGCGGAGGGGGGCGGGAGGCAATATCCCGACGGATCTTGTCAATCTTGGAGGTGAAGAACGACGCAAGATCCCGAGCAGCAAGGGAAGAGGGCGGGGGAGGGCAGGGGGGTTTGAGAAGGGAGTCGAAAGTAGAGAAAAGGCGGCGAGGGTCGCGGGAGAAAGATTCGATCCTAGAGGCATAATAGCGCTGCCTAGCTAGGGAGATAGCCGAGGAGAGGGAGGAGAGGGAGAATTTGTAATGGAGGAAGTCAGGGAGGGAGCGGGATTTGCGCCAGAGGCGTTCGGCAGCCCGGGCGCAGGAGCGGAGGTAGCGGATGGCAGGGGTAAGCCAGGGGCGGGGGTCGAGGGGGCGGACGGGGCGAGCAGAGGGGGGGGCAAGAGAGTCAAGGGTCGAGGAGAGAGAAGCGTTGAGAGCAGAGACAGCAGAGTCAGGGGAGGAGGAGGCGAAAACGGGGGGGAGAAGGGGGGAAAGATGTGCGGCAAACTCCGAGGGAGTAAGGGCCTGCATATTGCGGAAGGGGCGCATAGAGGGGGAGGCGGAGGGGGGTCGGTGGGAAAGGCTGAAGGAGCCGAGGAAGTGATCAGAACTAGGGAAGGGGTCAAAGGAGAGGTCAGTTAGAGAACAGTTTCGAGTGAAGACGAGGTCGAGGGAATGGCCGTCAGTATGAGTGGGGGAGTCGGTCCAGAGCCGGAGATTAAAGGAGGAAGCGAGAGAGAGAAAGCGGGAAACAGAGGGGGCGGAGGGCGTGTCAACGTGAATGTTGAAATCACCAAGGATAAGAGTGGGGATATCATCAGAGAGGAAGAAGGTGAGCCAGGATTCAAAGTCCGGAAGGAAAGAGGAGAGGGAACCCGGGGGGCGGTAGATGACCGCAACCCGAAGGTGTAGAGGGGAGTAGGGACGGGACTATCGGCAAATTATCGGTTACCAGTTTTATTGGTATCGGATTAATCCGATATCGGATTTATTGGTATCGGCATATTGTTTTTTTAACATTGCCGATTTTTCGGATCTTTAACATTGCGGCCATTTTTAAAATGGCCGCTATGTTAAAGATCTGAAAAATCGGCAATGTTAAAAAACGATATGCCAATACCAGTATTATCAGATTAATCCGATATCACCACTTATCGGCATTATCGGATTAATCCGATACCGATAGTCCCATCCCTACTGCTCAGTAATGCTCCCTCTGCAGGGTCCTCTTCTTCCCTGTCACTCAGCTGAGCACGCACCCCTGTGATTACTCAACTTTGTGAATTCCCCCGTCTCTCCATAGGTTCCCCTCTCCCTTGTCTCCCTTAGAGTAACTGTAACTAAGCTAAGCAAGTGCGCCTGCAGCTTCGTAGACGTAGCCCTCCCTCTCCTTGTCTTCCCTGTCCCCTTTCTCTACTAGGTTTGCTGTAAGCAACCTAAGCACGTACCCCTGCAGCTTCTCAGCTTCGTCTCCATTGTCTCCTCTCTCTTGCCCATCCTCCATTGTAAGCCCCTCAGGGCAGGGACCCTGTCTCTAATTAATGATTGCACAGTGCCAGGTACGTTGGTGGCACTATATAAAGTAATAATAATTCTTGTCAATCTGCCTTATAATTCTATTCTTTACAATGGCCTCTACCATTCTGCCTGGCACTGACATTAGGTTCACAGGCCTGTAGTTTCCAGGGTCACCTCTGGAGCCTTTTTTAAAAAATTGGCGTTACGTTCACTATCTCAGGAGTGTGGTTACAACACTGTTGTTGTGGTCAGACCATTAACTTCCGTAGGCCCAGATCCCTGCCCTCCTATGCCCTTGTTGGAGTGGGGACAACTTGGTCCGCCCCCCCCGAGACAAATGGATCCAATTGGTTTCCAGAACTCTGGAGAATTTACCCACTGACCTTGACGGCTACTCTGTCGATGACCTGGTTGCTTTGTGACCACGGCCATTGACATAGTTACACCCAGGCGTCTGCTGTGACAGATGAGGCCCCCCCCCCCACCCATAAGGGGGGACCTGATGTGGTTGAAGTGGGAGGGTAGGCGGCTAGAACGCTGTGACACTCAACTCGCGCTGAAGCTGACTGATTGCGACATAGGTAATTTTTGAAGGACTATGCCATGGCGGTAATGATGGCAAAGAAAGCTTTCTTCTCTGCTGTGATAGCGTCTGCCGAGTCTTGTCCTGCTGAGCTGTTCCGGGTGGTGAACGGCCTGACAAATCCAGCCTATCTCTCCCGCGAACCAGTGTCCTCTAGTGCCCATGGTGACATTTTTATTAATGACTTGGCAGATAAAATGGCTCCTATTCACCACGACTTGGGTGCTCCTACTTCGACAGCAGAGTCAGAGTTTGGGGCTGTGGAAGCCCAGCCCTGTTCTGTTTATCTGGCTCGGTTTCAATTAGTGTCGTCCGCTGGTGCAGAGAATGTGCTTGCAGCATTGCAGGCAACCAGTTGTGAGGTAGATCCTTGCCCGTCCTGGGTGGTGATGAGCAGTCAGGAGACATTGGGACCATTCCTGGCTGGGGTAGTCAGTGATTTGCTTCGGGAGGGTAGGTTGTTGGACACCTTCACCATTGTGGTTGTCCAGCTGCTGCTTAAGAAACCATCTTTGGACGCTGACACCCCGGCCAACTATCGTCCTGTCTCTAACCTTCCCTTTTTAGGGAAGCATTCTTTCTTGATGCTTGACCCATTCCAGTCAGGTTTTCATCCAGGGTATAGTACAGAGACCGCCTTTGTGGCCTTAGTTGATGATCTATGCCTGGAGGTTGACAAGGAGAACTGTCAATCTTAAGAACATAAAAAGTGCCATACTGGGTCAGACTAATGGTCCATCTAGCCCAGCATCCTTTCTCTGACGGTGGCCAATCACGGTGGCTTGGGAGAAGCACCCAACAGGTCACAATGGGGGATCCATTCCCTGTTGTTTTCCCCCAACTCCCGTCATGTTCCCTGATCCTGTCTGGCTAATAGCTGCTAATGGACCGATCTTCCAGAAACTTGTCCAAACCTCTTTTAAACTCAGCTCTAGTACTGGCCCTTACCGCAGCCTCTGGCAGGAGATTCCACAACCCAATTATACGCTGAGTGAAAAAATATTTTCTTTTATTTGTTTTAAACTTGCCACCCCTGAGTTTCATGGAGTGTCCCCTAGTTCTAGTACTAGCTGAGAGGGTAAATAACTGCTCCTTGTTTATTAGTTCCACCCCACTCATGATTTTATAGACCTCTATCCTATCTCCTCTCAGTCGTCTCTTCTCCAAGCTGAAGAGCCCCAACCTACCAAGCCTCTCCTCATACGGGAGCCCTTCCATGCCCTTGATCATTTGTGTTGCCCTTCTCTGCACCTTTTCTAGTTCCGCTATGTCTTTTTTGAGATGGGGCGACCAGAACTGCACACAGTATTCGAGGTGCGGTCGCACCATTGATTTGTATAGAGGCATTATGACATCCTCAGTTTTATTCTCTATCCCCTTCTGAATAATTCCTAGCATTCTGTTTGACATCTTGTTAGACCTCTCAGTTGCCTTTGATACGGTTGATCCCGGGGTGTTGTTGACACAACTGCGGGACTTAGCAGGGGTGCACGGAAGCGCTCTTGAGTGGTTCGTTGGTTCGTTCCTGCCGAGGAGGTCCCAGTGGGCGGTGATGGGAGATTGCTTGTCGTCTCGCGGGGTTTCATCTTGTAACGTGTATCTGAGACTGCTGGGCGAGGTCATTCGGAGGTTTGGGGTGAGGTGCTATCAGCACGCTGATGGCACCCAGCTCTTCCTCTCATTTTCATCCGACCCAGGTGCTGCAGTCTCGGTGTTTACCCGGTGTTTGGCTGCTGTCGGGGCCTGGATGAGAGTGAGCCGATTGAAGCTGAATCCAGATAAGACTGAAGTGATGATGATTGGCCGAACCTGAGTCTTGGAGAGGATTGGGATCCCTGTTGTTTGGGGGAGTCCGTCCCCCTCTGGGACCCTTGGCTGCGCCTGGAACACCAGGTTGCAGCGGTGGCCAGGAGCACTTTTCACCAACGCCATCTGGTGTGGAGGCAGCAGCCCTTTCTTTCTGATTCAGATCTGGCCACTGTCATCCATGCATTCATTGCCCTGCGGCTAGACTACTGCGATGGGCTCTACGTGAGGCTGCCCTTGGTGAGTGTTCGGAAGCTGCAGCTGGTGCAGAATGCAGCGGCCCGGCTCCTTTCAGGGGTGGGTCGCCTTGAGCACATGACACCGGTGCTCTGCAATCTGCACTGGCTTCCTGTAGCCTTCCAGAAACAATTCAAGGAGTTGGTTTTGACCTTTTAAAGGCCTAACCAGCCTGGCCCCTACATATCTGAGAGACCTCCTTTCCTTCCGTGCACCATCTGGTAGCGCGCTCTCGCGGGTCCACCTGCCGATATTGTTGAGCCCACAGAGGGGCGTTCTCCATTACCGTCCCAATGCTACAGAGCTCCCTACCCCCAGAGCTCTGTCAGAGCTCGAGCCTCGGCATCTTCTGGAGGCGGTGTCAAACTTTTAAGCCTTCAGCCCGGCTCAGATAGAGATTGAGGCTGAAGGGTTTAAGGGGTGAGGGGTGGGTTTTCCCTTAATGACGTTTTTAAAGGGAGTTTTATTGTATTTCTGTTTTGTGTGTTTTATGAAAGCCACCTTGAACCTAAGGGTGGGAGAGAAGTCTAAATAAATAAATAAATATCTCCCAGTCCTTACGGTTGGGATGCCCTGTGCTTCCCTAGGATTAGCTTGAAGCCCCGGTCCCGGAAAATGGTACATGGTTGTCTGCATGCCCAGGAGAAATTCCCCACCCCAGCCCCCACCTGCTGCTGAGAAATGGGGTGGAGCTGACAGGCCCACAGACAGCTTCCTCTGCTAGGACATGTGCTGTGTCTAGAGGAGGAGAGCGGGCATCCGGCAGCCTCGCCCTCTAGGTGCTGAGAGGTGGGCGCTTTGCCAGCGTGACTGACTGTGCAGATGGCTAAAGAATCCCTTTTGTTGCCTGCATGGTGGAGATCCTCTTCCTGCTGCTAGGACGTGGTTCCATGCCAAACTTCCTCCTCAGCCTCCTGAAATCGCATCACGAGGTGCGTCGTAGAGTCCTAGCACCAGAAGAGGACGGCGAGGGTCGTTGAATCCAGCCCAGGCAGTTTGCAGTCATAGGTCAACAAGCACTAGACCTCCAGGCTTGGCCTTCAGTTCACTGAGCTCTGCCTCCCTCTCAATCTCTCTCTCTCTTTTCCCCCTGCAGTCCTAGTCACGCGGGAGGATGACTTCAACAACCGCTTGAACAACCGAGCCAGTTTCAAGGGCTGCACGGCCCTGCACTACGCCGTGCTCTCCGATGACTACACGACCGTCAAGCTGCTGCTGGAGGGAGGTAAGGACCGGTCCATGACTCTTGGGTCCACCCCATAACTGCAGCCTCTGAACCCATTTCTTTCTCACTCCTTGGTTTAGGATTCTGATGTATGGTTTTGTTTGATAGAATTCCCATCTCCTCTTGAGGCTGCCTCCCCTTTTGCCTGTCCTTGAGTGTTTTCCCCTGGGCAAAGCCCGGCCTGGACCTTTTTCCTCCAAAGCCTTATTTTGATTTTATTTAATTAAATGGAATTATCTAGTCTGCTTCAGTAGCGTTCAGACCAACGGTGTAAACTGAAACGAGTATTTTGATTTAATTAAATCAACGGTTCTTCACTTGGGTAGCGTTCAGATGAACAGTGTAAACCAAAATAACCATTTTGATTTAATTAAACTGAAGTAACTAGTCTACTTTGGGAGCGTTTGGATGAACATTGTAAACTGAAATAACTAGTTTGATTTAATTAAATGGACGTCACTACTACATTTGGTAGCATTTGGATAAACGGTATAAACCAATTAACTAGTTTGATTTAATTAAATGGATGTCACTGCTACGCTTTGGGGGCATTCAGATGAACAGTGTTAAACCAAAATTTTGATTTAATTAAATTGACGTAACTACTTAGTTTTTGTAGCATCTGGACAAACAGTGTAAACCAAAATAACTACTTTGATTTAATTAAATACAGTACACTGTTTACACAGTTAATCTGAATACTACCAAGTGGATTAGCTATTTCAATTTAATTAAATCAAGGTATAGTTAGTTACTTCAGTTTACACACTGTTCATCTGAACGCTAGAGAACTAGAATAGTTACTTTGATTTGACTACTGTACTTCACTAGTGTTCAGATGAACTGAAGTAACTATAACTCAATTTAATTAAATCAAAGTAACTACTCCACTTTGGTAGCATTCAGATGAACGGTGTAAACAGTAGAAATGTAGCCGTGTTGGTCTCTAGTTATAACAAGAACAGAGAGTCCAGTGACACTTTTGCCACTGGACTCTCTGTTCTTGTGTAAACAGTGTCGCATGTCAGTTTCCCACCAGCTGAGACATAATGAACACTGAAGCAAGGTTGCTATCCTCACACTAACAGTTGTCGTTGTCGTTTATTATTGCACCAGCAATGTACCTGGTGCTGTACAATCAACAGTTATAGACGGTGCTTACCCCAAGGGGGATTACAGTCTAAGAGACAAGGGAGCGGTGAACATCGGGACACACGGGTGCATTCATGAGGTTGAGAAGTTGCAGGCTCATCTGCTTCACTTAGGTCACTTTCAGACCTTCTCCCCCCCCTTCGCATATTCTGGCTGCAGGGGGGAATGCGCAGCCAGGATGTGCACGGGGATTGGCTGGACTCAAAGGCCACCCACCCCCCCGGCGCAGCTTTGCAGGAAATTCTGCATCCCTGCGCGTTTCTACCGGCAAAGCCACACCGGGGGGGAGGAAGGGGTGGCTTTCAGACCAGCTGATCCCCTCGCATATCCTGGCTGCGCATTCCCCCCCGCAGCCAGAAGATGCACTGGGGGACGGGGGGCGGAGATGTCTGAAAGTAGTCTTAGTTACAAGGGTCTAGATTCTGAGTCTGAGTGAGGGGGAAGAGGCTGCAGTTTCACTCATGACAAGCTAGGGAAAGCCTGACAGAAGAGGTAGGTTTTCAGGAGGGATTTGAAAGTTGGGAGGGAGGGAGCAGAGCGAATGTATCCAGGGAGGGAGTTCCAGGCATGGGGAGCAGCAAGAGTTACTTCAAAGTACAAACTGAAGGTACTCTTGATTTTTCACGGGTACCTACGTCTCTTCCTACTTCTAGATAATGTCAGATTAGTGCTCTGTTCATGTGGACGCACAAGAGTAAAACTGAAGGAAGGGCCAACTGTCTACACCCAATTAACTGTCTGTTGGCTCTAGTGTCATGTATTCCCTCCCCCCCCACCCCCCCGGCCCCCAATTTCCTCTGGATAATTCCTTATTTACCCACTTCTCTCTTGTCCTGGCGCCGTCCCGTCCATTTGGTTCAGATAAAAACAAAATGGAGAAAAGAAAGTTCAAGAAGAGACTCATTAATGCGTGGTGAAAGAGAGGAAAAATGCTGCCACAAGTTTGTCTCCTGTCCTGATTATTTATTTATTTATAGGTACATCCCCACCCCCCTTGGTACAAGGAACTCGGGGCGGCTCATAATATCAATATAAAACTCTCCCTCTTCTTCCCCGGTCTACCCCCTGCCATGTCGTCGTTTTGATTCTGGTTGACTGATTATGGTTACAGTACAAATTCTGTCATGTTAAACGTCAGACGTACCCAATACCCATAGTAGCAGACCACCTCTGTTAGGAAGATCTTTTCCTCTTAGAATGGGTCTTGGAAGAGGCTGGGATGGCATTGGGGGTGGTGGGGGTGGACTTTTTGGGGATTCGTGGGGGTTCCACTTTATATAGTGTAATCGATTTTATCTGTAATTTGGGGAGTTTTTTGTAATACATCAGAAGCTGCTTCGAGAAAAAGGCAGCATCGAAACGTGACCTTAATCGGGTAGACGGGACAGATAGAAACCAAGGCACAGAGGGACGACGGGCTGTAGGGAGTGGACCGTAATAAGACAGCAGACTGCCACCCCAATAGCAAAATAAACGAATCAATGAAAACCCAAGTTGTTGAACGTGGGCGGGGAGTTCATTAGAAGATGCAGCTTAGAAGTCCAGCAGCTTGAACGGAGTGCAACATGGATGAATTTCTTCCTCTTGGGGAGAGGTTGTATGTGTCTGTTCACTGTAAGCAGCTCGTGCCTCTCGGAAAGAGTCTGGAGGCCATAGTAGCTGAGCTGGAGGAGCCTAGGTAGACAGGAATATAGAGGCCTTCAGGGACATAGTAGAGTAACAAAGGTCTCTGGAAAGGGGAGCGTTATACTGGAACGGTGGGAAATAATCCCATAGCTGGGACCTGTCTTCTAGATGATGTGCTGGTGTCCTCTCGCACCGAGGATAATTCCCTGTGGGGGAAAGGACCCCCGCTGATAGAAATAGGATGATTTTAGTAGAGGGCAATTCCATTTTTAGAAGTAGTGTTTGCTTTGTGATGGCTGCGAGGACTACGTGGTCCGTTGCCTTGCCGGGTACAAAGGTAGCCGATATCACAAGACGTCTAGATAGGATTTTAGAGAGTTCTGGGTAGGAACCAGTTGTCATGGTTCACGTAGGAAGCTGTAGTAGGGGAAGTTCTGGAGGGTAAATCTAGGCTGCTCGAAAAGAGACTGAGGTCCCAAACCACCCTGGTAGCTGTCTCAGAAATGCCTTCCAGTTCCACACGCAGGGCCCCGGACACAGGCAGAGCCCCGGAGTCTCAATGAGTAGGTGGGACGAGGCTGTATGGTGAAGAGGTTTAGGTTTATAAGGAACTGGGAACCTTTGGGGGAAGAGGGAGAGAAGGACTCAACATTAGCCAAAATGGCGCCAGACTGCCGGCACATTCAACTAAAAAGTTCTAAGAGGCTTTTTTAAACTAAGGACTATGGGAAAGCTGACCAGTGCCCAGCGGCATGCAGCTCGGGCAAAGGCATCCTTTAGGAATTATGCCATTAATAGGGGATCTCTGCATCCTAGGAAAGAGGATGGGGGGGAAATGCTGAAAAAACACAGTTGGAAACCAATATAGAATAGACAAACGTAACTGAATCCCAGTTAAGTAAAACACAACAAATGTAATCATCAGAATCATAAAATGCTGATTTACAAACGCGTGAAGTCTTAAGCTGGACGAATGGATGTCTTGGCATGATATGAGCCTGTTGATACAATAGGCATCTCAGAAACCCGGTGGGAAGAAGACAATTGATGGGACGTTGTAGTGCCAGGATACAGACTGTATAGGAATGATAGAGTCCGTCTGGCAGGGGAGTGGCACTGTATGTTAAGGACGGCATTAAGTGGAATAGAATAAAAATTTTAAAGGAAATAAACTCTACTTAATCCTTTTAGCTGGAAATCCCATCGGAAATGTACGACAGTGGGGCTTTAGTATTGACTGCCTGACCAGGACTTTAAAGAGTATCCTATTATTGTTGTTGTTGTTATAAACATTTATATAGCGCCGGTTATGTACCTGACGCTGTTCAGAACATAGAAATAGACCGGCCCCTGCCTGTGGCTTACAATCTAAAAGACAAGGAGGGGGGGAGACGGGAGGGGACAGTGGGAGAGACAGGGGAGAAGACAAACAAACATTCAGGCGGATGCGGAGTCTCAGGTGCATGTGCTTGGCTTGGTTACAGTCAGGTTGGTTGCAGCAGTCTGCAGAGGAGGGCCGACAGTAAGTGTACGGGGAAGGGAAGTATATCCTAGAATACTAAGGGACATACGAGACCCTACAGGGGCAGGCAAGACAGTAATAATGGGCAATTTTAATTTCCTTCTTATCACGTTAGTAAATGTCACTCAGAGCATGACACGGAGATAAAATTTCTGGACCATAAATGACGCTGCTTGGAGCAGCTCATCCTAGAACCCAGAAGAGGCGAGAGGTGGCTTTGGAGTTAGAACAGGGGGCTAAACGTAGCTGAGCCGTTCGGCGTCTGTGACCGTAATGGCATTCCATTCCGCATGCTTGTAGAAGGGGACGCGCCCAATCAATCTAGCACAGTAGCGTTTAACTGTAAAAGGGGGAACTACGCAAGGATGAAGAAGCTAGTCATGAAGAGCCGGTGTCCACAAGACGTAGACACTACTTTAAAAATGGTATCTTTGAACGCTTGCACGGCCAAACAGAAGCCTAAAGGAAGCTATCCGAGCCGAAAAACAGCCTTAAGAATGAAAAGCGAGTCCCAATGAGGAAAAGGGGAAGGCGCATAAGCATAAAATCATAGTCTTAGCTTAGCGTTGGAAGTGACCTCAAAGGTCACCTAGTCCAGCCCCCTGATTGGACGCAGGATGATGACCGCTACAACATCCCCGATAGATGGCGTCCAGACTCCTTTTCATTGGATCGGATTAATTCAGGGATGCACTCTGGGTCGTTTCCCCCTCTCTCTGCTGTTGCAATTCGCTGGCTCTTCCTTGGCCCGTTCATCATGCTAGGATTGTGGCTTAGAAGGATGAATGGCCCATTGAACTTGGGCCGCTCATACATGCAACGCATGCGCTCAACCACCTGAGCCATGGCTCACCCCATCAGGAAGTTTTTCCTGATATTAAACTGAAATCTTCCTGGATCTCGAGCCCGTTTTTCCTAGTCCTGCCCACTGTAGCCAGGCAGAACAGTTCCTTGTCATATTCTTGGAGGCAGCCCTTTAGATATTGGAAGACGGCTATCATTCCCCCCTTTAGCCTTCTCTTCGCTAAGCTAAACATACCCAAATTCTTGCAACCTTTCAAGCTTGCTCTCCAGACCCCGTTATCATCACTGCCGTCGTCCTCCTCTGAATCGGCTCCAATGTCCTTCTTAAAATGAGGCCTCCAGAACTTGGCACCAGACGCAGCCTGACCACGGTCAAATAGAGTGGAATTATTACTTCTGCCGACTTGGACGAAGCGCTTCTGTTAATGCCGCCTAGAATTGCGTTCGCCTTTTTCGCAGCCACATCCCCATGGCTGAGAGTGTTTCAGTTTGTGAAATCCCTAGCTCCTTCCCGCGTGTCCTGCCGCCACGCCAGTATCCTCCCATCTTGGGCATTTGGGTTTTCTTCCCCAAGTGCAGAACTTTACATTTATCTCAGTTGAATTTCATTTGGTTAATTTCAGCCCAGATTTCCAGCCTATCAAGATATATATATATTTTAATTCTAGTTCTGTCTTCCAAGGTAGTAGCTAACCTCCCCAGCTCCCAGCCCCCACCAGGTGTGAGTCATCTTGGCAAGTATTCTCTCCACCCCCAAGTCATTCATAAAAACATTGAATACCACTGGACCTAGGACAGAGGGCCCCCCCCCCCCACTGCGGGGCCCCGCTCAGCATCTCCCTCCAGCCTGATGACGAGCCATTGACGATCGCTCTCTGAGTACGGTTCCTCAACCAGCCGTGAATCCACCTCGTTGCAGTGTCTGTCTCCCAGCCCATCCTGTGCAGGATCTCGTGTGAAACTTTTCAAATGCTTTGCTGAAATCAAAATATATTATAACGTCCACAGCATTTCCCCTCATCCACTATGCTTGTTACTCGATCAAAGGAGACGGGATTAGTCTGCCAGGACTTGTTCCTGGCAAATCCATGTTGGCTGTGAGCAATCACTGTATTTTTATCAAGGTGCATCCAGACTGACTTTTATAATCTGGTAAATTTCTAAGAGCCAGTGCAGCTTTAGTGGATAAGGTGTTGGAGTTGGGCCTGGCAGACTTGGGTGCAAATCCCTTCTTAGCTGTGAACATGCTGGATGACTTTGGGAAAGTCACTGACTCAGCCTCAGTTTCCCCCATCTGTAAAGTGGGGATAATAATGATATATCCCACAGGGCTGCTGCTCATGAGCAGGAGCTAGATACTGCTTGTAAAACACTTTGAATGCTCAAAGTGCTATAGAAATAATAATTGGTAACCAATTATAATTATTGGTTACCAATTATAATAATAATATATTATTATTATACAATATACAATTATATATTATTGTATACATTATATATTATATATTATTGTATAATATACAATTATATATTATATATTATACAATAATAATTGGTAATCTTGATAGGCTGTAAATTGCCAGGCCGGTGTTCCCAATGGCCTTTCCTTTTGGCAGTGCTGCACTTTGTATGATTCTGTCATAGGACCCTGAGATTTTTGTTGTATCGACTCCTCCGCGTACGGCCCCTGCCGCCTCATTAGAACAAGCGCAGACGACGATGCAGCGGTGACCCTGACGGTCTCCGACACAGGGCATTGGAGCCCCTCTGAAAGCGTGTGCCTCCCGCACACACAGACCCTTTTGAGAAGCTAATTTCCCCGTGCGGTCGGGGAGTGGGCCGTTTCCTGTTTGCTGACACGGAACAGACTCCGTTCGCTCCCTCCTTTACACTTTCCTCCACCTGCCTTTTTACTAAGTGCCCTTTCACTCTCTCCAACACTTCCTCCACAAACTGCCCTCCGGGCCAAAGGATTTAACCCCCCAAGGCTTCTCCCCCTTCTGTGAGCTTAAACAATCACCCCTTATTCAGTGTGTTTTTAAGGGGACCCTCCCTGTGCCTGGCTAGAGGCAACCTCTCCCTCAACCCCAGCTCATTGGCCTTTTGTGGCCGGTGCGCTGACTCACTTGACCCTGCCCGGACCTTAGCCCCTTGCGGTCAGCGTGTGTGCGCCCAGCAGACCGCGAGACTCGGTCTCTGCTCTCTTGTCCTCGTGGCTGGTTGCCGGTGACATTTCACAGTCTCCTGACCTGAGTTGACATCAGCAAAGAGTGTTTATCGGCGGGCGTGGGTGGGAGAGATGGAGCACACTGCCCGCCTTTCAGCCTGCTCAATGCCGCATCGATCCTGTTCGGTCGATCGGCAGGAAAGGCCTAGAGCAAGCAGCACGCTGCAGGCCTCTTCGTTTCAGAAGCAGTTCAGTAATGTTTTGGCCTAGAGCATTGACTGCTATAATTTCACCGGGCCACATTCAGAGGTTTTCCCTTCTGCTGGCTTCAGGGCATCCCCAGCCTAAGCATGACCATCCTTGGGGTACAAAGGGCTAGGAGAGATCCAGATATGCTGCTGCTTAAGAGAGCCTCGCAACCTGCCACGCTTGGGGAAATTGAGGCACGGGAAAGCTGGCCAAGTAAAGTCAGCGAGTGAGTCAGCGGCAACGTGGAGGGAATACAGGTTCCATCTTTGGAATCCCAGCCCGGTGACATAAACACAAGACCCTATTTGTGTCCGCTCTGCGGCTACTTGCAAAACAAGGGCGTTATTTATGATATTATTTGTTTGGTCAGCCCGCCAGTTTTGGCATATCTTGTTCAGCTGCCCGTAGCATTTAGCAAATCTGCATGGAAACATATTTTCGGGCTTTTGCTGTGCCGAGCCTCTCAGCGTAGCACTCCTTCCAGATGTCTGTCTCGGTTCCTCCTCCTCACTTTTATTTATTTATTTTGTTATATTTCTAGCCTGCTCCTCCGTACAATAATAAAATAGACACACATACCAAATATAAAAATCCACCAATCAAATAATCAATAATCATAACCAAGACAATACCCCTTACCCCATTCCCTCCCTCCACCCTTCCTCCTCCCCGGCCCAAAAGCCTGACGGGAGAGCCAGGTCTTCCAATGTCGGCGGACGGAGGCGGATCTCCACCGGGAGGGCGTGTCCACAGCGACGGTGCGGCCGTCGAGAATGCCCTCCTGCTTGTCCGGACCCGTCGATAACGCGGGACCTCCAGGAGGGCGTCCCCAGATGACGGCAAAGGCCGCCCCGGGATCTGGGACGTGAGGCGTGCTTTCGGATAAGCGGGGCCTAGGCCGTGTAGGGCTTTGTAGGTCAAAACCAGCACTTTGAATAGGACCCGGAAGAGGCCTTTTAAAAAGGCTCCCAAAGGCTTAGTTATTCTCCAGGTGCCTTTTGGATCCACTGCTGGTTCCCCTTAATGTGTTCTCGCCTCCTTTTTCACTCTCTCCTGGCCCGCCCCACCCCCAATCCAGCTAAATTGAAGAGGGCCCCCTCCTGCCTCTGATCCTGCTGCTACCGCTGGTGAGCTCTGCGCCTGGATGGGGGCAGCAGAGGCGTGTGTGTCCATTTCAGTGATTTATTGATTATTTCCCGCAGCCTGTCCATGACTTTCAATAAAAACACCCGTGCCAAAATCGTAGCCCTAATGATTCTGATTATTACGCCGCCTACAGAGCAGGGGTGCAGTGGGCTGCTCTAGCGTCTGCGTGTACAAGAGGCCTTTCGCCTCCCAGATGAAGGATGTTGTTGGCGTTGAGCACACTCTTATTTCTCACTCAGACCCTGGCTCGGCCTGCTTTGAATAAACCTTTTACGATTTAAAGCAACTTTCCATGGGAGTTTCAGGCTTCCTGAATGACTGTTTCTTCCTTGGCATCTCATATGACCCCTGGGCTGGCTCCCAGGGCACCTGCTGGGACTGCTGCCCCGAGGGTTGGCGTGGGGGTCACCGGGCTGCGAGCTGGCCATATACTAGTTTCTCTTCACAGCCTTTTAATTGTTAGGAATTTTGCTGCCTGTGATACGCTTGTAGTGATTTAAAGAGGAACGGAACAAAGCACTTTGGAATATAACGTAGGGGGGGGGCCAATCCTGCACTGGCCAAAGGGGACGGAGGAGATTTATCCAAATAGGTCTCTTCTCTCGCTAGTACGTCTTTGTCCCTGTGCTTGCACGCATTCAATGCAAAAGCATTTATTCAATGCAACACTTTAATTGCAAAAGAATAAAAACTGAGGATTTAAATGAACCAAAGCCAGGAAATTCAGAAGCTAAGGTCACTGCAACAGCCCAAGCGTTCATATTTTGTACACTTGACCCTTGTAATTTGTTTAATTATGGTCCAGGCATTTAAACATATCTTTTGATTTAGAAGTCTATGCGTAGAGTCTGGCTAAGCATTCTCTCTGTTGCACCCTCAGTATTTGAACTGCTGGGGCGGGTCGGATTTCCCCCCCTCTGCTACAATTTGTGAATGGTCACTTTTTGCAGTGTTCCGAAGAGAAATAGGTTTTTGCTTTATGGAATTTTTCTTGGTTTCTGGAAACAGGATTCTCCCTCTGATTTCCATAAACTTTGGCTACCAAAACATGAAACGCCCCACCCCACAAAAAAAAGAATGGTATGCTCAAAAGTTTTAGAGCAGAACATTTCCATGAGATTTTTGAACAGACCAAATACTGGGGGGTGGCTTTGTTTTTGTTTTTCCATTTGAAAAATTCTGACCTGACTTCTCCGCCCCCCCACCCCCAGCCCCTGAAACTTGCCTGCAGACTGATCTCCTTCCAGTTGCAAACCCCACCCCGGCAACAGGCTTCCAGCCTACCCCGCAGCTGCCAAAAACCAATCTGTCTTCTCTGTCTGGCTTCCAGCTGCTCCTACCGTATTGAACCCAGACTCTCAGACCCGTGTGGTCACTCTGTCTTCCAGGCACCCAGACTCCTCTCGCGCTGGACAGGTTTGACAGTAAAACCCCACCCAGACTCCATTCCCAGCACCCGACACCAAGCCGCGCTATTTCTGGCGACTAACAGATGCGTTCACAAAAGTGTCTTCTCTTGCGTTTTTAATTTCCCGCAGAAGATAACGATTTCATCCTATCTTTTAAAAAAAAACAAAAAAAACACATTACTTCTCCCCACTGTATGTTTTCCCTGTGTAATGCCACAGCTGCTGCTAGCAATCCCATAATGCTCTGCAGCTAACTTTTTCAAGGTGCATTGTGGGACACTTGTTGCGCTTGAAGTGGACTATAGTGAGAGTCGCAGGTTATTTGCCAATCAGAAACAATCCATCCTGCAAACTGTTCTATTCACACAGTTGGGGGGGGCAAATGTGGGGGAAATAGAGTCTGCCCTTTTCCCATCGGATGAGAACTTGCCGTACACGTTCTGCAGCTGTATAGCCGACTGTTCCGGGAGTTACTGAGGTGCATTACTGGGTGAAAACAGACAAGACGCTAACCACCCTTTAACCACCTTTGGTGGTTATTTATGCATGTTGCAGGGCTGTATTGGTGCCCTATGCAGCCCTGAAACATGCATAAATGACCACCAAGGGTGGTTAAAGGGTGGTTAGCGTCATGTCTGTTTTCACCCAGTATTCATCTGGTGTCTGGCATCCATTCCCACTTTACAGAGGAGTAAACTGAGGGATGAGGAGTCTTGACATGGGCACACGCAAACCCCGTGGCAGAGCTGGGAGGAGACACCAGATCACCAGTCCCTTGTTCTAGCCAGAGAGCGTCACTCAGACCACACTCTTCCTTATTTAGTTATTTAGTTAGTTATTTATTATAATACTTCTATACCACCCCCTCCGTCCAGATGGCAGCTCAGAGGGGTGTACGACATATAAAACACCACAAGAGTAGAACTGGAAAAGGTACAGAGAAGGGCAATAAAAACGATCAAGGGTTCGTAACACCTCCCGTACGAGGAGAGACTTGATAGGTTAGGGCTCAGTTTGGAGAAGAAACCACTAAGGGGGGATAGGATGGAAGTTTGTAAAATTGTGAGTGGTGTGGAACACATAAATAGAGCGCAGTTATTTACCCTCTCCAATAGCACTAGAACTAGGGGACGCTCCATGAAACTAACCAGCAGCAGGTTTAAAACCAATAAAAGAGAGTCTTTTTTCACTCGACGCACAATTAACTTGTGGAATTTTTTGCCAGAGGGATGTGGTCAAAGCCAGTAACATCTCTGGGTTTAAAAAAGGATTGGATAAGTTCTTAGATGATAGGCCCTTTGATGGCTGTTAGTCAAGCAAGTTGGGGGACATAATCTCTGTCTGTTGCGAGCTGGGAGTGAGCAATGGGGAACGGCTCGCCCCGTAGTGACCTGCTGGGGACTTCTACCAAGTGACCGATAATGGCCACTGTCAGAGACAGGACGCTGGGCTCGATGGACCATTGGTCTGACCCAGTCTGGCACTTCTTCTCTTCACTCTGGCCTTTGCACGTGGATCCGTTCTATTTGTGAATATTGACTATAGAATAGATGATGGGTTAGTGTGGTGATTCCCAAACTGGGCACTGTGCCACCCTGGGGCAGCACCGATTTAGTTCTAGGGGTGGCCCCAGGCTTGGTAAGAGTCATGACCAGGAGAGAGCCGGTCCAGATTGGCTGCACTTGCCCAGTTTCTCTCCTCCCAGCGCTGCTTTCCATTTTCCAACTTCCCCCTCCCCAAGACGAGCCCATGCTGGTTCAAGGCTCACCTTAGCCAGAAACTCACTGGGTGATAATATGCTCTCTGCCTAACCTACCTCACAGGGCTGTTGTGAGGATTCAAAGTTGTGTTGTATATAAAGCACTCCGAGTGCCATGGCAGGGGGGTGCTATATAAAAATAAAGATTATTATTATTATTATTATTATTTTATTAAATTATTAGCTGCTGCTAGAAGAGGCAAAGGAACTCCTGAGTCCTGCTGCTGTGTCCGTGCTGGGGGACTAGTGAGCACACAACAGCTAGCATAGGGTGACAGGGGTGGCGCGGTGGTACCGTGTAGGCTGTAGCGGTGGCCTACACCACTTTGTCTTTGTGGAGTGCGACGCTATACGATAAAGTCTGGGAACAGCCGGGTTAGCGAGTTCCAGGGCTGCCGTTTCACAGAGTGGTTCTTGTGACGACATAAACACAGAATGGCTTGTGGTGCGATCAGGAAAATTCTGGGGTACGATTAGAATATAAATCCATAAGTATAATATCAAAATTACGTTTATACTCCATGTACAATTAAGTTGTGGAGCTTGTTGCCAGAGGAGGTGGTCAAGGCCAGTAGCCCACCTGCGTTTTTTAAAAAAGGATTGGCTAAGTTCTTGGAGGATAGGGTCATCAATGGCTATTAGCCCAGTAGGTTGGGGGCCATAACCTCTAACGGTCAGGAGTTTGAGAGCCAGGATGGTTTAATGGCTAAGTGCGGTACTTGGACCGGGAGGTAGAGGGGGACCCCGGTTCTAGTCTCACTTGAGCCAGAAACTCACTGGGTGACCTTGGCCCAGTCACAATATTCTCTCTGCTTAACCTAATTTACAGGGTTGTTGTGAGGATTAAAAAGTTGTTGCTTAATTATTTGTGAAGCACTCTGAGTACCATGGCAGGGGGTGCTATGTAAAGATTATTATTATATAGCAGGGCATGGATTACTCCGTTATAACCCGTTGGGCACTTCTCTGAAGAGACAGAATGTTGGGCTGGGTGAACCCTTGGCTTGGCCCAGTATGGCACTTCTTAGGCTCTTATTTCCATGTACTTCCAAGTATTTCCTGTACAGTTAACTTGTGGAACGTGTTGCCAGAGGATGTTGCAAAGGCCAGTAGCCGAGCTGGATTTTTAAAAGGCTTGGATGAGTTAGAGAATAGGCTATTAGTCACACTGGTTGAGGAACATAACTCTGCCAGGAGCTGAGAGTGACTGACAGGGAATGGATTACTCCATTAGGACCTGTTGAGTACCTCTTCCAAGCGACCGAAGTGTTGGCCGCTGTCTGAGACAGGATGTTGGATTGGATGGACTTAAATAGGCAGAACTTGGTGAAGGATGCTACAAGTGAAGGAATTAGCTGAAGAAATCTCAGAATCACTAGCAATTATCATTGTGAACTCATGGAGAACAGCCACGGTCCCAGAAGATGAGAGAAGAAAAAACACACTGTTTTTGAAAATGAGAAAATGGAAGACCTGGGGAATTATCGACCAATCAGTCAACTTAACTTCAGTACTTGGGACAGTATAAGAACAAATTATAAAACAATCCGTTTGTGAGCATCAACAGGAAACAGGGGGTAATTATTAGTAACCAGCATGAAGTTAACTGGGAGCAGATTTAAAACAAACAAAAGGAAGTACTTTTTCAGCCAATGTACAGTACAGTTGTGGAACTCTTTGCCGGAGAGTGTTGTCCAAACCAGTACAGTAGCAGGATTCAAAAAGGGACTAGATGAATTTTTGAGCCAGGTCTGTTAAGGGCTACGGAGACAAGACCCTTGACTGTCAGAAGCAGGAAGTGGATGACTCCATTGTAACCAACTGCAGACTCCCTTGAGGCAACCAAGGCTGGCTGCTGTTGGAGACAGGACGCTGGGCTGGATGGAACATGGGTCTGACCCAGTAAATGGGCACTTCTTCTGTTCTTAAGACTCCCTCTGCTCCTTCTGCATTGCTCTCAAGACCCATTCTCACAGCCGTGATCCCTCTGGCCAGGAAGCTCCGGTTCACAATCCCCAGAAGAGAGGCACTCTTGAGCACTGCTGCACGCTTGGCACACTGCTCCTCCATCTCCCTGCTCCCCCGGGAGGGAGGTCAAGACCCTGGAAGTTGGAACTTCCCCAAATCTTTACTTTGCTCCAGACTTGGCTTACCCTGAAAATTGGGTCTGTCCTTTTATCCGTTCAGGCATGTTTGTCGAAGAACTCTAAGCCTGCTGTGTTAAAAAGTACCTGGGACTCTCCCTCCCCCCCTCTCTGCTCATATTTACAAGAGAATGTTATAAATTCCATATTGATTCCTTCTGTTGCACTGTAAATTTTGCAAAAGATGATTAAATAGCTCAATAGAGTCTGCAGGCGCCGTGGCTCAATATGTTGCGGGACGCTGTATCGACCCCCTGTATCCAAAGGCAAGTGAGTTCCAACCCCAGCATCCCCAAACCAGTAATTAAAATACTGCGAGACTGGGATTTAAAATCCAATCATATCGCTGCACCGAGGGCTCTCGCCTCGCGACGTAGAGAGTGTAATAAGTGTCTGACCACGAGCGCATTTATGTCCATGTCGAAGCTTTTAAGAATAGTTTCCCCACAGGGTGGGGAACAAATAGATCCCACTGAAGTCTTTCTGGGCACAAAGGTTTGCAGTGACATAACCATTTGTAAGGCATTTAATAGCTATCTAGATAGAGGAAAGAGTCGCAGCAGAAGGATGGATGTTGTTTTACTGCCCCTTTTACACAAGGTTCAAAGTAGTCAAAGGTCCGCTAACCATTAGGCGGCTGTAAAATAAAAATAGGCCTGTGTTAATTCAGTCAAAATGAGATCTAATAAAGGCAAATAAAGAGGGTCACATGTAGGAACAAAAAAACAGAAGCCTCAATATAGAATTTGGGAAGGCTGGGTTTACAGGAGCGCCAGAGAGCAGAATCCGGGAGTCCTAGCAGATCCTAAACGGAAGACACAGTCACAGAAAAGGCAAACGTTGCGTCAGTAGGCACCTCGTGTCCAAGACACGCAGGGTGTTGGGGTCACCACTTGACTTGGCGCTGCCGAGACCTTCCCTGGGGAATTGTGTTTAGTTTGGGGGACTTCAAGAAGGACATTGACCAACTGGAGAAGATTCAGGAAAAGAGCGACTAAGATAAAGGGGTTGGAAGGTCCTCTGAGGAAAGCCTGTGAAAGAACTGGGTGTGTTCTACCTAGAGTCAAGAACACTAAGGGAGGACGTGATTAGCCGCTTTCAAGGGTCTGACAGAATGCCCTAAAAATAATGGTGGGACTTTTGAAACCAAAGGCAGAACCAAGAGGGAATGGGCTTGAATGGCAGGGATGTAGACTTCAGTTAGATATTAGGGGAAATGCTCCAACTGGCCCAGGGAGGTTGTGGAGTTCCCCCCACCCCCTTGGAGGTGTTCAAAGCAGACTGGAAACGCGTTGGAGAGTGTAGGCAGATGATGTCCTGCTTGGAGTAAGAGGTTACGACCCTTCCAACCCTCAAATGTTATGACTCTTCTGACTCATTGCCTCCCATGGCTTCCAATATCACCTCTATGCTGATGACACTCAACTCTCTCTCTCTCCTCCCTCTCTCTCTCTCCATCTATTCAAGCTCGTCTCATCAACTGTCTCTCTGACATCTCTACCTGGATGTCTCAACGTCAACTCAAACTCAACATGACTAAAACTGAACTCCTTATCTTCCCCCCTCATCCTTCCTCTCCCTCTTTCTTGTTGATCCTCATCGATGGGGTCACCATCCTGCCTGTCCCCCAAGCCTGTAGCTTAGGCTTCCTCTTTGACTCACCCCTTTCTTTTAAACCCTACATCAACTCTATTGACAAATCCTGTTGCTTCTCCCTCCATAACATTGCTAAAATTCACCCTTTTCTCTGTCTCCTCTGCCAAAACCCTTGTTGATGCCCTGGTCATCTCTCGCCTCAATTACTGTAACCTCCTTCTCACTGGCCTCCCCTGCTCTCCCCTTTCTCCCCTTATCTCCGTCCCAAACTCTGCTGCCAGGGTCATCCACCTCACCTGTCGCTTCGACCACGTACAGCCCCTCCTCTCCTCTCCTCTCTTAATTGGCTCCCCCTTCCTGAACGAATCCTGCACAAGCTACTAGTCTTCACCTTTAAAGTTCTTCACAACCTCGCTCCCCCCTACCTCTCTGCGCTAATTTTCCTCTGTACTCCAGTCCGTGAACTCCGCTCCTCCTCTGTCCCCTCTCTCACCCTCCCTCGTCTCCCCTGCTCCCCTAACCACCTTTCTCCCTTCTCCCTAGCTGCCCCCCACGCCTGGAACTCCCTCCCTGCCCACATCCGCCTCGCCCCCTCCCTTCATACCTTCAAATCCCTCCACAAGACGCACCTCTTCCACTCTGCCCTCCCCGACTCCTCGCTCCCCTCTCCTAACTCCTGCTCCTCCCCTCTCCTAACTCCTGCTGATACCCTCCATCCAGTACAATCTGTTACCTGAGGTCTGTGTACTCACATCCTCACCACACGGACCAGCCAGCCATTGTTCTCGATGTAACCAAGCCAAGTGCGTGCACCTGGGACCTCACATCTTTGTGAATGTTACACCCCTTGTCTCTCCCTCTGTTCCCCTTCCTTCGTCTCCCCCCACCACCCATCTCTCAGATTGTAAGCCCTAGGGCAGGGACCGTGTCTATTCAGTTACTTTGTAAAGCACCAGGTATATTGCTGGTGCTATATAAATGCTTGCTAATAATAATAATAATACATTTGAGGTCCTTAGGTGTCTTTGGCAGGTCCTACAGGGAGAAAAGAGGACCTGTTTCTTCCTCTAGTCCATCCAGGTACCTTGCTATGAGGTTAGGAGAGGAACGGTGATATTTAAGACGGTGCTCCTATCCTGGACGCATTCACACAAGTGGTTTCTAGTGCGTTTATCCATGTGGGTGTTAACATTTGCCCATAAGCAGGTTCTGTTCTGCTCTGCCCTCTGCTAGCAATCCCATGATGCTGTACGGCTAATTAGCTGGCCCTAAAGCCACATTTTGGGACAGAGTCAGCTTGGCAACACAGGTCTGGAATCCAGAGTGAGCAGGCTGGGCTAGGAGCATACAGTTGCATCCCTTTGCTGTCTGAACAGAGCGAGGCTGGAAGCTCTTTTCCACGCCCACTCAAAACGAGACCTGTCCCTTCGCACATTGCAAGGGAATCGCATGCTCGTTAAACCTTGGCTTGTGCCTCAGCCTGGTGGGTAGGGGTGAAGTGGAAATTCCACTCATGTTCCGTCTGTTGGAGCTGGGTGTTTCGATAGTTTCAATCAAAAATCGGAACAGACAAAATTCAGAACCGGGGGGGGGGAGGGGGCTTTAGCCATTTTGTACACGTGCAAAATGCCCACGGATGTAGAACAAAATGGTGGCCAATTGGTTCCATGGCAACGGGGAAGTTTGGTTCTAACCAGCCCTACTTGGTTGGTTATTTGCTGAGAACTCCTCTAGTCACGCCGCTTTGGGCAGGTTTTCCAGGGGACAAGGTTACTGGCTAGGGGAATCCAACAGTGAGAACGTATCCTCAACCGCTCTCCTACTGGAACCGGGTCGGACGTCGCAGTAACATCGGATGTGCATCCACCGTGGCCACCGTCTTGGCCAACGTGTTAAGGATTGTTCCGGGGGCTCCAGTGCTCCGCGCACACACAGCTGTGGTTTGAGCCAGAAGGGTCATGTCCTGTAGCTGGGCTTGCATGGCCTCGTGCCTCACCTGGGCCCAGTGAAATCCAAGCAACTAAGAATTCCAGGTGAAGCTCCAGTGCTGTACTTTGAATCAGCATCGCTCTCCGTTGGCACGGAAAAGCAGCTTGAGAATTCAGCCCAACAACACTTCTCTGCTGTCAGCTAACCAACCAAAGCAGGGGCGGAGAAGCTCCGGCCCGGGAGGGCCTAAGGCAGCCAGTGCCCCCTTTCCAGTTCCTGGCTCTGCCCTCTGGATCCAGTTCCTACCCCCAAGCGCTGAACAACTGAGCTCAGGGGAAGGAAGCAGAGAGGAGGGTCTGCCGGCAAGGAGGCGGGACCGATCCATGATCCAGACCCTTCTCTTCCTGAGCGCACTCCCACCTCAAATTTCTACGCAGCCCTCGGGCCTTGTACTCATTTTCTAAGTGGCCCATCGCAGGGAAAAGGTTTCCCACCCGCTAGAGGAAAGCATTGAAAATACAATAAAGCTCCACGCTGGGGAAGCTCCTTTTCCGCACGGAGAGCTGCTCTCTTCTTAAAAACGACCTTTGAAATATTTGTGCCGTCTTACTTTAAAAGCACGTTTATTTTACGGTGGGGGTGGGGAAAGGGTGATCATGCTAATTCAATCACCGAGGACTCGGGAGGACAGGAGTCTCCTTCTATTACTTTAACTAGCCGTGCAGGGCAATAAGAGTGTCAGTACTTGTCAAAGCTGACGGCTGATGACACGGCGTGCGGTCTCCAGCAAGCCGCTCTCTCCGGGTCAGCACCGGACCGTTTCAGTGGCTGAAACAAGGCCACGAAGCGGTGTAACAGCAGCAGCCAATGGTCGTCGGCACAAACTTTCAGACACTTAGGTTTTTCCCCACTTTATCAGACATTGTTGGTCTTCTAAAAAAAAAAAAAAAAAGATAAAGACCGAAGCAGGTGTGGAACGGCCTCCGCCGGGAGGTTTATTTATGACCGGGCTTGAGTGGGCGCTGTAACCTGGTTTTAGTCACAGGGGCATTTGGCAGTGGGAGCTAGGGGAGGGGGTTAGGGGTGAGGTAAGGGGCTGGGGTAGAGAGTCGAGTTGTGGGGGGATGGGGTATTTAATTTGTTTGGATTTATGGTTATATTTTGTATTTTACTGTTGTAAGCCGTCCTGAGCCACCGTTGGCGGGAAGGGTGGGGTAAAAAATTGGAAGAAGAAGAATCCTGCAAAAGCTTGTTGGCACGAGTCGGGATTGTGGTTTTGGCATCATGGCAAGCACGAAGAGCAGATGCTTGGGAGATGATTATGATATATTATTTATCTAGCGCAGGCAATGTACCTGGTGCTGTACAACCAGGACTTGGAGACAGGTCCCTGCCCCAAGGGGCTTACAATCAAGGGGAGAGGAGGGAGGATGGGAACCCAGGGAGAGACAAGGAGATCTTCCTGAAGGGGCCCATGCTTAGCTGAGTGACAGGGAAAGAGAGGGAGAGATGAACTAAAGGGTCGTCCTTGTCTTCATCTACAAGGCTGGCCTTGCTCCTCCTAACTTTTCTCCTCTTGTTTCCTGCTACATTCCCGCCCAGGAACTTTGCTCCTCCTCTGCCACCACCACCACCCCTCACCCTTTGCCCAAGTCTCCCACTTCCGAAACGATCTTTGCCCCTTTCTTCCATGCTGCGCCTCCTCACCCCCCATGCATGGAACTCCCTCCCTGAATACGTAGGCTCTGCTGCCTCCCTTGCAACCTTCACATCCCTCCTTAAAAACCTCTCTCTTTGATCAGGCTTTCCTGAACTCCTCACCCCCATAGATTCCTCGTTCAGGCTTCTCCTTACGCGGTAGCATCCTTCAGGATCCCCCCCTTGTAATCCTGGTAATCACGTGCCCCTGTGACTTCTGAGCTTCCTGGATTGATCCAGTGCTGCAGCAAGGCTGGGGTCAGCCCAGACTCACCTTCCAATTAACGTGGGGACATGGGGAAGGACGGTAGCCCCTTAGCCACTTTACTGTTCTCAACCTCCATTTACCTGGGACAGTGATTATGTAGTTGTATTCCGTTATAGATTTACATAGAATGTTTTCAGTTAAAAAAAAAACCCTGATTGGCTAAAGCTGTAAATATTTTTATTGTTATTGTATTTGAAAATGATTTATTTATGTCGTGTTTATCGGCTGTTGTGATTTATTATTAATCAATCGGCCGAATGTGTCAGCCCAGTGTACCTGGCGCTGTACAGGCAGTTGTTAGAGTCAGGTTCCTGCCCCGAGGGGCTTACAGTCGAAAGGGAAAGCGGGACAAGACTACATTCCTGAAGCTGGGAAGTCGCAGGGGCCCACGTTTAGCTTAGTAACAGGGGAGAGGGGACCCGGAGGGAAGAGGAAACAGCCGTGACAAGTCTCTGGAGTGAAGAACTAGGGGAGGCCCGAGGGAAGAGGTAGGTTTTCAGGAGGGATTTGAAGGTTCGGAGCAGAACAAATGTGTCCAGGGAAGGGAGTTCCATCTAGGCAATATAGAATATTATTATAATCGTCCCCCCGTGTTCCCCTCTGCCTTTGTCTCTCCTGGCCCATCTCTAATTGGTGGGGCCAGTCCCAAGCCCTGCGGACCAGTGTGCAGGCAAGCCATGCGCACCCCCGGCACGGGGCCCGCAGCTCACCCGCGAGCCGTGTGACGGCACGTACCCGCAGGTGCAGCGGTGCCCACAGGGTTTGGGATTGCGCCCAATGACCGTCCAGTGCCAGGCACACTGTTGGCGCTATATAGAATACTTAACCGCCTGTAACAATGTATGGGCTCCCACTGCCATCTAGCGTCTGAGTGCTTTAAAGCACCACTGGGATACGGAGAAGTACAATTGCCCCCATTTCACAGATTGGAAACTGAAACAGAGAAGCACTAGGTGGCTTGGCCAAGGTTGGGCAGGGAGTCTGTAGCACAGCAAGGAACTGAACTCAGCCCACATCTCCTGAGTTCCGTTCCAGCGTCTAAATCCAAGATGAGCATCTGTCCAGAGCTAAGCCTCAATCTAGACCTGAATACGGAAGCAGCTCAGAGCCGTTGCCGTCCAGCAGCAATGCACGTAATCCTCCCCTACTCCTCGCCACACTGTATCTGTCGTGTACGTTACGTACATTGATGGCTCGCAAAAGGCTGGTGTGCGTATCTTAAAACCCGCCACCAAAGCTGCCGCTGATTGCAAGCCGAAGCCGGCAGGTGGAAACCGGCCTTTCACTCTGCCGCGATTGCTTTGGGGCGCCGTGTTTGCGGGGGATGTTGGGTGAGGCTGACGCTCTGGAGTGAGTTAGCGTGATGCATTCACTTTCCATCAGTCCAGGGTCCGGAAGATCGCACCCCTGCTGCGAGCGGACTCCCCGTGATCACGGGTGAAGCAACCCCCACTCTCCCATCTCATCCGCTTTGTGTTTCACAGGGGGTAGATTTCTAAACCGTCCTGCCCTCATTTCCTGCTACAGTCTCACCAGGGACTCTGCTCTTCTTCCGCCCCCACCCTCGCCTGACCCAGACTCCCCTGCTCCCTGACCCATCGTCACTTCTTCACCGATGCCGCCCCCTACACCGATGCACGTGCTTTGCATGTATAAGGTCCCAGGTTCAGTCCCCAGCATCTCCACCTCAGGATCCCAGGTAGCGTGCCTGGGGGAGGCCTCTGCTGGGGGCTTGGAGAGGTCTCCGGTAGCGCACCGGGATGGCCTCTGCCGGAGACCCTGGAAGAGCCGGATTTGAACCCGAATTTGAAACCCCTGCTGCCGTGCCAGCTTGTGACAATACTGGGCTAAGATGGACCATTGGTCCGACTCAGTTAGGCAGTTTAGTTAGTTAGTTAACTCTGCTCCCTCTCTCCCTGACGTTAAATCTCTCTCAAAAACCTAACTCTTCTGTCTGCCAAGCTTTCTCTAGCTCCGCACCTCCACAGATTGCTCGCTGATGCTCCCTCCTCTGTCGACAGTCTGGGTCGACAATTGGACCCGCATGTTCCTTATTGTGTGAAGGGATTCATCCCTATTATGAGACCAGCCTTAATTGCTCTGTGTGGGAATAGAACCACTTTTCCCCTCGGGATGAATCCACTATCTCCTTGGAGGGGATTATGTACTGCCGACAAGGGGAAAAAACCAAGCACCGCATTATCAGCCCCCGCACTACCGGCGGTAAATTTAGACACAAGAGGGAACTTTTGAATTGAGGAGGAGGAGGAGGGATCATGTGAACAACACACCTGGGGAAAGAGTCTCATGCACCCTGTGACTTTTCAACTTCATGATTATATCTCTCTCTCTCTTCCCCTATGGCCACTTTCACACGTTACTGGAGAGGCAGGAAAACGTCCGTGATTGCAATCGCAGCTCTATTCGGATGTGAGAATGCTCTATTCCACTTTTATCCCACAAGAACAGTCGCACATGACCAGGTCCCCCAACGTAGTTTTTTACAATGACGGGTGTTCTTGCGGGATAAAAAAGGAATCGCGAATTGTCACGTGCGCTAATTCCCGAGAGAATCGAGCCGCAACTCCAATCACGGAAGTTTTCCACCATATAAATCTAGGGTCCGACCGCACTTTGAATATTGGGTGCAGTCCTGCTCGCCCCGTCTCAAAAACGATATTGTAGAAATAGAAAAGGTACGGAGGAGGGCAACCAAAATGATCAGGGTCATGGAAGGGCTCCCCTATGAAGAGAGGTTGGAGAGGTTGGGACTCTTCAGCTTGGAGAAGAGATGACTCGGAGGGGATAGGATAGAAGTTTATAAAGTCATGGAACATGTTAATGGGGAACGATTATATTTACCCTCTCAGATAGTACTAGGACTAGGGGACACTCCATGAAACTAAGAGAGATTTAAGAGAAATAAAAGAAAGTATTTTTTCACTCAATGCACAATTAAATTGTGGAATTTGTTGCCGGAAGATGTGGTCGAGGCCAATAGTATCACTGGGATTAAGAAAGGGTTGGACGAGTTTCTGGAGGATCGGTTCGTTAGCAGCTATTAGCCAGGTAGGTTTGGGGAACAAAACCTCTTACTGTTGGGAGCGGGGTGTGAACAGCTGGATGGATCGCCCCATAGTGACCTGTTGGGTACTTCCTCCAAGTGACCGAGATTGGTCACTGTCGGAGACAGGATACTGGGCTCGATGGACCATTGGTCTGACCCAGTCTAGCACTTATGTTCTTATGAAAAGAGGACACTGGTGTCCAACTCTGGCTTTCCATGGAAGCTGGACAGCTAAATGCCCTTTTCGTTCTTTGAAAGTCCACCTCAATGACTCAAATGGACACTAAGGATCATTATCGCCTTGGGCCTGATGTACGCCATTCCCTGGCTTCTGGATCGGATGTTTGGAAAAGTATTAGCAATCCTCTCACGCTTCACACACTTTAGCTCATCCTTACCTGCGGATTTCCCCTCCTTAGAGTTATTAAAAACGAGTCGCCCAATAAAGCAGCATGGATATGCAAGGCCAAACCCCCCAAGCCCCTATTGACAGTTATCTGGAATCTGATGGAATTTCAGACAAATGGTTAAGAGGATGGAGTTAATAAAATTTGAAAAATTGAGACTTGTCAGTCCTCTAAACTTTTTTCAATACCACTGACAGAAACATATTTCCCCAATGAGTGACCTTCTGCAGCTGCTCCAGCACCACATTGCAGCGGTGATGCCAGGAGTGAACCAGCATGCTATTTATCAAATATTATAAGCCGGCGCCTACTAATATAAAGGGGGGGGGGCGCCTTGCACAGCCTGGGGCGTTGCCCAGGTGTCGATCCCCAGATAGAGAGACAGCTTGTGGGAGGTGACAAATTGCCTCCTGTAAAGGATCTAAAGGTTGGAGCCCTCCCAGCGTGCGCTCAATAGATTGTCATGAGGCTTGTGTCCAAGAGGCTCTGCTCTTCGGGGCCAGCTGCCCTCCTCGCGGAGGGGCTGGGGGCAGGCAAAACGGAGGTCAGGCCAAGAGCCTTCCCTACTCCTGTGACGTGTTAGCTAGCAGAGTGACACCGTTATTTATTAAAGCACAATATTTTATTGCCGTCGTTACCAGCGGTGAAATCGACCAGTTGTTACAAGTCCTGGTTCTATCAATTATTGCAGCAATTAGTCAAGTCGTCAAAGCCATTAACAGGGGGATTAGGCCAATATTGGTTAGCCATTATTGATAGGTCCAAAGGAAAAAAAGACTCTTCTGAAATGAGAACAGACCTGGCCTCAAGGATGTCATCATTTTGGACAGACAAGGAAACTTTCCCCCTTCGTCCCCAAAGTAACACAAACTGTGTCCTGCGGCAAGACTTGTGGGGGGAGTGAAGGAGGGAGAGCAGGACGGGGGCCAATGACTCTTTAAAAGGTATTGAGTGGACAGGCCAGGCAGTATATAATCTCACCTGTCCCCATAATATTCTTTATTGGCAGCGACAGGGCTCGCAATAGAAATCACTCTGTGTCGAATGTTTATGGAGCACATTTTTCATTCTGTAAGCAAATATAGATCTCTCATGCCAGCTCCCGGAAAAAGCGAAACTCTCTATCGCTCCGGTTTGCAATAGCAACGAGCCCCTCCCAGTGGGGGCTCAACAGTTTCTTTCTCGTTGTGGCTTGTTGTTTACCAGTCGCCAACAGTGTGCTTTGTGCTGCAGGTGGCATTTTTAGAGATAAAAAGATAACCTTATTATTACGCATTATATAGCATCAGCAATGTACCTAGTACTGAACAATCATGAATTAGAGACAGGATCCCTGCCCCAAGGGGCTTACAGTCTAGGAGAGAGGGAAACCTATGCAGAGAGAGGGAGACATTCATGAAGTTGATGTGCATGTACTTACCTTTTTTACAAGGGGAAAGGCAACCCTGAATGCAGGAAGCATCCGTGAGCAGTATGATGATTAAGATAATTGAGATAGTATGGTGATTAAGCTAATTCAGACAGTCAAGTGTTGATCTAAAGAGATGGAAATGTTATTTATTTACATTTACAACCACTAAAAACATCTAAAAGTCCTGTTAGCCCCACCACTACCGCACCCAACCCTCTGCCTGCCAACAGAAAGGTCTTGCTTCTCTTCTGGAAGATGAACAGGCTCAAGCTTAGCCAAACATCGAAGGGGAGGGAGTTCCAGCTCTGTGGGACAGCCACCAAGAATTCCTCTGTGTGCCCTTGTTGTGGAAACTTCACAGGCAGATGGTACCTGCAGGAGGGCACTCCCGGCTGAGCTCAGAGGCCATAACGGGACAGGAAGGAAGAGAGAGTCTTTCCGATACCTTTATAAATCCTCTCTCTAAGCAAGGAGATGGCTTAATAATGCTTCATTAGTGTTTAGTTCTGTCCTGAGTGCTACACAAACAGCCCCCTCACTCTCCCAGCACAGTTAGTGCCGTACTGACTCAGGCCACTGGACCGTTCAGCCCAGCATCCTGTCTCTGACCAATCTTAGTAGCACCCGACAGTCAGAGGCTCCGTCCCCCAAGCAACTTGACTAACAGCTATTTATGGACGTATCCTGTAAGAACTTATCCAGTCCTTTTTTAAAGAAAAAAACCAGTGACGTTATTGGCCTTCACAACGTCCTCTAGCAAACAAGTTTCAAACTCATTGTACATTGAGTGATAAAGCACTTCCTTTTACTTGTTTCAAATTTGCTACCTGTTAGCAAAGAGAGCGTCCCCGGGTTCTAGTATTTTTAGAGAGGGTAAATAGTTCTCTAGTTAGTTGCTCTGCAACTCCATTATTCGTTTTTTTAAAAAGAAGAAGAAAAAAAAGCAATCATCTGAACTACTTTGTCTTCACGTGTTGCTTTTGGGACCAATATGGCAACCCTGTGCCTTTTGGAATATGAAGACAGAGGGGGGAGCTCTTCATCTTGCCCATAACTTCCCTAACGAACACAGGTTTCCTGTAGATTCGTAGTGACTCAGCAGCAAAGCTATTGAGTAAAACCCAGGAGTTCCTTGCTGCCGGTTCTTCACACAATGTTTTAATTTTTTCACTGGCTCCCAAGATTTCCGGCCCTGCTTCCTCTTGCTTTAAAAGATCCTGAAGAGCCAGGTCATTCAATCGTTGTGGTTAAACCATCAGACACGTTGAGGGCTTATTTCCAAGAGCTCCGCTCAAGTCACAGCGCACGCCACCCACAGCGTGGAGACCATCTCTTGCCTTTGCTACCGTTCAAAGAAGTGCTAGGTATCCCGAGTCTTGTATACCATGGCCAACCCACATCTTTTATGCTTACATCTTTGACTGCGTGCTTGCAATCATAGTAATAAACCTTATGAGATCTGCTGTATCTGATCTCGGACCAAAGTATCTAGCAAACCGGATTTTGCCCTAGGACACTTCAAGGAATCCGACATCCATCCCTTGATTTGTCCGTGAGCATAGTTCGGTTGGAATGGCAGCCCTCCAAGCGATAGCAGGGAAATGCCACGCCGAGGAGAATGGAATTCACCCCCCCAGGCTCATGGGCTACCCCAGTGCCGCTAGATTTCACCTTGCTTGCCAACTGGGTGGTTAACCAGGGTACAGTAGCCCAGGGGTGAACTGTCCACGGGACAGGCAAGAGCTTTGGCAGAGACGACGGGGTGGGATTTGTTTTTTATGTTGTGGGGAAAGAACTGGTCGGCCTACACAGCTCTCTAGATATAGCGGGGAGATGGAGAGGAGACATTTTGCCTCCTGTAAAGAATCTAAAGGGTGGAGCCCTTTCTCTGGTCTGCACTCCTGACCGCAGCCCAGGATCCTGCTGCTGCTATTATTGTCATCACTTTTCCGTACCGAGTCACTTGTTGCCAGTGACCCTTTCCTTTCGTTGCCTTTCTCGTGCCCGTTGTGTGCCGTCCCTTGAAAAGCAAACAAGAGGGCACTGGTTAGCCCAGGGGTTGCAAACTGAGCATCATGCTGTTCTTTCCCACCTTCGAACTCTGATCCCTCATTTCCCCCCTCAGGTGCTAACCCCGTGCAGAGGAATGAAATGGGGCACAGCCCGGTGGATTACGCCCGCGAGGGGGAAGTCATGAAGCTTCTGAAAACCTCAGAAACCAAGGTGAGTCTGAAAAAGATTTGGTTTGCAGCACCTTTCTCTTTTCATCTACAGAAGTCGGTTTATTATTTTTATTTTATTTATTTAAAGTATTCATAGAATGCCAGCAATATTCCTGGCACTTTACAGTCGTTCATTATAGACAGGGTCCCTGCCCCAGCAGGTGTACAATCGAAGGAACAGAGGGGGAGACAAAGGATGCATTCATGAAGTCGAGAAGTCTCAGGTGCACATGCTTTGCTTAGACAGGAGAGGGGGAGCCTGAATAAATTTATTTATTTTTATTTATTAAATTTTTGCTACCTCGCCCCTCCTGCCACAGGCAGCTCAGGGTGGCTTACAATTAGCAAAACCTTAAAACAACTTTAAAACAACAATTTAAATACAACTAAAACGAGGACAAAAAGAAAAATAACCCTTATCCAACAACCCACCCCCTCACCCATCTCCGCCGCCAAATGCCTGGCGGAACAGCCGGGTCTTACAACTTCTCCGAAAAGAGCGGACCGGAAGGGAGTCCCACAGCCGTGGTGCGGCCACTAAGAACTCCCTCCCCTGCGTGGCCCCCCGGAAGACTCAGGGAACCTCAATCAGGGCGCCCCCAGATGACCACAGGGGTCGGTCCAGCACCCGGGGAGTGAGGCGGTCCCGCAGGTAGGTAGGGCCTAGGCCGTTTAGGGCTTTAGAGGCCAAAACCAACACCTTGAATCGGGCCCAGAAAACCACCGGCAGCCAGTGCAGAGAGCACTGGTGTAATGTGCTTCCAGCAGCCCAGTCCCACCAGGAAACGGGCCGCCGCATTCTGCACCAGCTGCAGCTTCCGAGCCGTCACTATGGGTAGCCCCACGTAGAGCGCATTACAATAGTCCAGTCTGGAGGTGATGAAAGCATGGATGATAGTGGCCAGGTCAAAGCCTGAGACAAATGGCCGAAGCCGTCCCACCAGATGTAATTGGCGGAAGTCACTCCTCACCACAGCCTCCACCTGGACGTCCAGGCGGAACTGCGCGTCGAGGAGCACCCACAGACTCCGCACCTGGAATACCAATGGAGGGCAGACCCCACTAATAACGGGGGCCACCATCTCCAGCACCTTACCCACCAACATCACCTCCGTCTTGTCGGGATTCAGCTTCAGTCGGTTCGCCCTCATCCAGTCCCCCACAACCGTCAAACACCGAGTAAGTACTAAGACTGCAGGGCCTGGGTCTGTTGAACAAGAGAGATCCAGCTGGGTGTCATCAGTATATTGATGACCCTGCACACCGAACCTCCTGATCACATCACCAAGCAGCTGCATGTACACGTTGAACAGGAGAGGGGGACAAAACCAAACCTTGCGGGACTCCACACGAGAGGTCTCGGTGTGATGAAAAAAACTCCCCAAGAAGCACTCGCTGCGTTCTACCGGTGAGGAAAGAGCGGAACCATTCGAGAACAGTCCTGCCCACCCCCGCACAGTCCCGCAGTCGCGTCACCAACATCTCGTGATCAACTGTATCAAATGCAGCCAAAAGATCTAACAGAACTAACAGGGTCAAACGACCCTGGTCCATTTCCCGGCGCAGATCATTCAACAAAGCCACAAGCGCGGTCTCGGTGCCATACTCCGGACGCAATCCCGACTGAGAGGGGTCCAGATATCTGATGCAGTGAAGATGTCCCTGCAACTGCTGAGCCACTACCCGTTCAATAACCTTTCCTAAAAAGGGAAGGTTAGAGACAGGCCGATAGCTGGCAGGGGAGTCAACGTCAAGCGATGGTTTCTTGAGCAGAGGCCGCACCACCGCCTCCTTGAGACAGCCCGGCCCTCTGCCCTCCCAAAGGGAGGCATTGACCACCCCAGCCAGCAACGGCCACATTATCTCCCAGCAAGATTTAATCTGCCAGGACGGGCAAGGATCTAATTCACAAGATGTGGTCCTAACAGCCCCAAGAACACCAACCGCATCGGCGGGTGTCACCGACTGAAATTGATCCCACAAAACCGGACAAGACGAGGCTTCCATAACCTCCAGTTCCCCATATGTATTAATTGTGGCATTGAAGTTGTTTTGAATCTGAGCAATTTTATCCACAAAATAATCCACAAGCATGTCACAGCGAGCAGTAGATGACTCTACACCAAGGCGGAGGGAGACCGGACTGACCAGCCCCCAGACCAACCAGAAAAGCTCCGCTGGACAGGATTTAGCGGATGCTATGAGGGTAGCAAAAAACTCCTTTTTTGCTGCCCGCATAGCTATGGTATAGGCCCGTAAACGGGCTCTATGACGCAATCTGTCAGTTTCAGCACGCGAACGACGCCACCGTCGCTCCAACTACCGCCCTTCTCGCTTCAGGTTCCTCAGAGAACCAAGGAAGCCTGCAGAGCCGTTGCCTGGGCAGCGGACGCCTAGGAGCTGTCCAATCAATGGCCTCCGTCAGCAAGGTATTCCATAACAAGGCGAGGTCATTGATGGAACAGTCGTCAAGGTCAGAAGGAAACTCACCCAGAGCCTTCCGGAACCGATCTGGTTCCATTAGCCTCCGGGGGCGAACCATCCAAATCGGTTCTGCACCTTTCCAGGGCCAGACATGCGCCAGGAGCGAGGCCTGCAGGAGGTAATGGTCCGTCCATGACAAGGGCACAGCTGATATCTCTCCCACTAACAGAGCACCCGCCTCAGGGCCGGGGCAAAACACAAGGTCTAAGGTAGGTCCCCCCCGGTGTGTCAGGCCTGTCTCTTATACACATCTAGATGTGTATAAGAGACAGGAACTCATGCTCCGCTCCCACAAGGTCAGCGTCAGCATGAACGTTGAAGTCCCCCAAGACCACTGACTTCAGGCACCGCAACACAACTCCTGACACCACCTCTGCCGAAGCATGAAGGGAGACCGCAGCACAGGTAGGTGCACGGTATACAAGCAGCACTCCCAAACTGTCACCCGCCAACTCAAACACAAGGTGAAGACCCTCAATACCTGATATGGATTGCACCAGATACCTCCTCACAGTCCAACCCTCCTTAAAAATCATGGCTACAGCCCACCCCACCCCCGTCGCTCCAAACGCGGCTGATACTGCACGGAATTCCAGTCCGGAACAAGGTCAGCCAGAATGGGCCCCGACTCATTGTCCAGCCAGGTTTCTGTGATACATACGAGATCGGCGGCACGGTCCAGGATTACCTCCCAGACAGTTGTTGCCTTATTCGCCACCGTTCTCACATTTAACAGCATCAACACAGCCAGGGGCCCCTGACCGAGAACATCTGCCTGTGGGGGCAGTAAATGAGGGAACAGACTAAGGGGATGAGGAGCTAGGGAGAGCCTGACAGAAAGGGGTAGGTTTTCAGGAAGGATTTGGAAGGGGGGAAGGAGCAGAACGAATGTGTTCAGGGAGCCTCCATGTACCAAATGTTCCGTGCCTTCTGAAAGACGAGCAGGTAATCCTTTTGAGAAATGATTTTTAAATTTATATGATGTCTAAATAAATAAGAACCACAAAAAGCATTAAAAGCCTCTTCCGATATATCTCTGACTGTCTCTTCTACCCTTTGCGTGACCTTTTTGGAACTTGGCATCGAGTTGCATCTGGCAAATAAGATCATCTATTGTCCTGGAACTCCTGCAGCATGGAGACAGAATCAAGGCTCTAGAATTTCAGAAAATTCTCATTTTACTGTAAAGTCCGCATCCTTAAACTGGGCTGTGTTCCTGCTACACAGAAAGCTGCCTGGGCCAACCATGACACCTTGGCCACTCAAATGTTATAATAATAATAATTAATTAATTTTTTATATAGCGCCCCCTCTGCCATGGCACTCAGAGTGCTTCGCATAGAACTAATTAACAGAACGTTTGATAGCGATTCACAAACCACTTACTCCAGAGTAGCCCCGAGCTTCAACCACTTCCTAGAATAAGTGTTTTTGTGGTTCGCCGGCCCTTTTCCATGTTACAATGGAAAAGCCTTTTGTCAACAGACCTCAGTACGTAGCAGAACAACCTGGCTGATCCTACAGCCAAGGAACAGAGCGATCCCCCCCCTTGCCCCCACAAAGTCCACACAAACAAACAAACAAACCCTGAGCTAATTTTGTGGCATTGTTGAGTTAGAGCGGCAGATGAGGAATGTTTTCCCTCCCAGGGACCACTTTGAAAATTCGTACGAGCATCGGGGCCCACGTAGAAGTTGGTGGGGGGAGATGCTTAAGATGAGTGCGCACCAGAAAAAAGAGACCAGATCATGGATCTGCCCAATAACCTTGCGTGCAAGCCTGCATCTCCGCTCCCTTCCCCCAAGGTCTCTTTTTCAGTGCTTGGAAGTAGGAGCTGAAAGTGCCATGTACTGGGTCCACTGAGCCCAGCATCCTGTCTCCGACAGCGGCCAGCCTCAGTTGCCTTGGGGAAGTACGCCGCAGGTTACGATGGAATCATCCATTTCCTGCAGTCCTCCCCCAGCTTCCAACAGTCAAGGCTCTTGTACCCCTGACCAACCCGAATAGTAGCCCTTCATGGACTGGCTTTCAAAAATTCATCCAATCCCTTTTTGAAGCCTGCTACACTACGGGGCATCCTCAGGCAATGAGTTCCACAGGTTTATTGTACGTTGGGTAAAAAAGTACTTTGTTTTATTTGTTCTAAATCTGCTCTCTGTTAACTTCCTGGAGTCACCCCTGGGTCTATTGTTTTTAGAAAGAGTAAATAGCACCTTCCTATTTACCTGTTCCCCATTCGCGACCTGTCAGCTTCTATTATATCCCCTCTCCGTCATCTCTTCTCCAAGCTGAAGAGCCCTAATCTACCGAGCCTTTCCTCCTACGGGAGCCTCTCTAAGGCTTGAATCATTTTTGTTGCCCTTCTCTGCACCCTTTCAAGTTCTGCAATGTCTTTGTTGAGATGGGGCGACCAGAACTGCACACCGGATTCCAGGCGCGGTTGCACCACACATTCATAGAGCAGCATTTGGATAGTTTCCGTTTTGTTATCTATCCCTTTCTTAATTATCCCTAATGTGCAGTTCGCTGTTAGGGGAAAGTAGGGCACATAAAAACTAGCTCTGGGCCATATTTGGCCCCCGGGCCTTAAGTTTCCCCACCTCTGGGCTAAACAGGGACTTAGAGTTTTAAGCTGTTTGTGCTGTCTTTTTGCCACCCCCTAATTCTTTCTGATCCATTTCGCCTGCCTACTAATTAGTGATCATGTTCCCTGGATTGAGCTATGATTCCAACTGCCCCCTTTCCCCACCCATCCACCTCCTGCTCCTCTGTTTTTCAGTTTCTCCCTCGCTTTTCACTTGAGATTGCCTGGTCGCCGGATTGGGCAATCCGTCTAATTGATTCTCCTGGTCGTGTGGCTACCCCAGTGGTTTGGCATACAGCTTCTGTTTTCTTTACCTAGTGAAAGTATTTTTATTTTATTTTTAAATTTTGTTTTTTAAATAGACCTTTCCAAGAAGTCTTGTTGAAGTGGTCCAATCGCAGGTGCTGGGCTGCCCGACCCTCTGATCTCTAGTTTCAGTGAATCCTAGATTTTAAAGTTGATAATGACCACTGAAACAATCTAATCTGACCTCCTAACACACGACCCCATGGGGGGTGGAAACCTGAGACCCAGAGAGATTAAAGCCAACCCATTCAAAAAGGGGCTTCTCATTTTTGGCTTTCTCAGTTTCTGGGTGCCTGCTTTCAGATAGCTGGGCATCCGAAATCTGGAGACACCCAAGAGGGAGATGGTTATAACAGGGCAGCAAGGGCAGCCGTATTGTGAGGCCAGATGCATATAGAATGCCCCGGCCTCCTCTGCCCCAGGCCCCCTTCCTAACTAGCTACACCCATGCTACCCAAAATGCCACGATACCATACAATTGAACATCTGGATCTTCCTGTCGTTCTGCTCTCCTTTCCCACTAGACGGACAGCAGCTCCGCCGCACCCCCAGGTGGCCCATCCGTTTAAAGGTTGGCCGCCTGCTTCGCTCCTGTCCCACCTGCGGTGCTCTGGAACGTCCCGGAGCAGCGCCACCAGCAAAGCGGGCTGCCCACACCCAGGGCACCGGCCTGAGACGGGGCTGCTGTCCCATCTGGTCAGCAAACAGGCCCTACAGCTCGACTCTCAGCCAGGGGATGCCCCCCAGGCAACACCATAGAGTTGCAGGCAGCAGCCTAGGGCGTCAGGCAATCCACCCACAACTCTATGATGTAGGGGGGGACGGGGCGCTGGATGACGGACCGTGGCAGCCGCCAGGTTCATTTAAAACTGACCCAGGTGGGGCTGCAGGTGAGCGGACACGGGTGCACCCCTGAACCTGCCCCGGTGTGAGCACCCCCACGTCTGTGTGAAAACACCCACTGGCCCCACCCAGGAACGTCGCACCCACTCTGCCACACCCTGCCCACCCCACAGTCTGCTGCTCCCTAATCTGTCAACTCCCCTTCTCCCATGCTGCCCCACCCTCCCCCATGCCCAGCTCTCTCCTAACCTTCAAATCCCTCCTAAAAACAACCTCTAGCGTCAGGCTTTCCACAGCTCCTCGTCCCCAGAGATGACTCCTTTATGCGTCTCAGCTTTGTGAAGAACGTCTCCCTGTCTCTTGTCTTCCTCTCCCATTGTCTCCTCTCTCTCGTCTAGCCTAGATTGGAAGCCCCTCAGGGCAGGGACTCCTCTCCCAATCGCAACTATGAAATGCCAGGCACGTTGCTGGTGATATAGAAATAGTAAATAATAATGATGCAAACAATCATAATATCATGATTAAGTATTGGTTCTTGTGTTAGACTGGGAGAAAATGAGTGTTTTTCTATAGAACCCAAACCACCGAACAGAGCAAACTGCCTAGTAGGGGGTGTTCCTTCGGATGCAAATTTGTATCGGTTTATTTTCGTTCCGTTTCCTTACGCAGATTCGTATTACGGATCCATATTTAAATCAATTTTAAAATAAATTTTTTTTTTTAACCAAAATTATACACAAAATGGCCTCCAGACCGTTCTGCGCATGTGAACCTTTTCCAAAATGGCGGCAGTAGCATCGACACCATTTTGGAAAAGGGCAGCCAGTCTGTACGTGGGCAAAATAGCCACTGCGCACGTGCAGACGAGGTGGCAACGCTGCCGTTCTTATTTCGGGAAAAGGTGCTCGTGCGCACAGTGGTCTGGTGGCCATTTCAGCACATGCACGGTCATTTAAAAATTAAAAACAAAAAAATTCATCCACATGGTCAAAATGGTCACCATGCACGCAAAGCACAGCTGCCCGCTCTGGCGGCCATGTCCACATTTAGAACTGAATTGGAACAGGCTTGTTGGTCTGTTCTGGTTCGACACGGATCAATCCGTAACATCCCACTCCATGCACTTACAGATTTAACCCAAATCCCTACGGCCTAGGGCGGTGGCGGGCTCTCTCTTGCGGGAAGTTTTCAAACGGAGGCTGAGCAGCCGGCGGCAGGTGATGCCATAGCTGTGCACTTCCTGTGCCCAAAGTTCTAGCGCAGACTGTTGATGCACATGATTGAAAAGACTAGCTTGTGTCGACATAGTAAATATTTGTTATCTAGTCATGGCCAGTCCTTCTGCCTTGCCCATAATACTGCAGGAAAAGGCATTGGCAGAGCAAGGAGGACAACCCGGTACCCTGATAGTTAGTCCCCTGTTGTAGCTACCAAATTATTATTAATAATAATAAATAATAATGTATTTATATATCACAAGCAATGAACCTGGTGCTTTATAGTCAACAGTTATAGACATGTCCCTGCCCCAGTGGGCTTACAATCTAAGAACAAGTGCCTCTTCTCAAGCGACGCACTATCCGAATGGGTTGGAAGAACCCAACTTCCCCTGCTGCCGTCTTTAAGACAGAGGAGGGGTTTGTATAGGGAAGTTGTGCATATAGCTGATCCCTTTTCAGACTTGCCAAGGGCATTGCTTGAGGTGAGTCTAGCAATCTGGGCTAGTTTTAAAAAGGAAAGGCTGTGGAATCTGGTACTTAAACTGCTGAAGGAGAAACAAAAGCTTATTGCAGTTAAGCGGTCTCCAGAGTCCGGCTTCTGGAAGTGGAGCTGCCCTTGAACTCAGAAGCCGTTAGAAAACCTGCTTTGTTTTTCGCGTTGAGCTAATGTATGGAGACGAGGCTGGGAGTATCTCTTTATATCTATGGATGCGGCTGATGGAAACGATCGTGCTTGTATAAAACATAAAAGTCGGCAGCGCTGCTTTGTGATGAATTGTCAGCTGAGGGGGACGGGGCGGACGAGAGGTTGCTTGCCTGCTGCTGAATCCACACTCCGCCGAGAGTCTTTGAGAATTTATTACTCATCTTAATCCCAGCCGGAGAATGAATTGGTGGCGCCATTAGCCGGATAGGCACATCGCATATATTTTATTTACATATCCCGGTGACAGAATAACAAGGAATTTTCATATGTATTTTTAATTTGCTTTTAGGAAGAATTCTGTGCGTTCTGTCGCCAAGTTCGACCGAGCTCGTCGTGGGTCTAAGCCGAATGAGCCGCCTTCACGTTGGCCGTTGCACTAACAAAAAGCTGCGTCTTGCAGCACGGGGGCTCGGGGAGAGGAGCGGCCCCCGCGGAAAAGCTGGGGGTAACGAGGGCAGGTTCCACATTTTGCGTGAATTGTCTGACAACGCACCTCAACTCAGACAGGAAAATAGTTCGTTTTCTGGGTCCTTTCCATCCTCGGTCATTCTGCGGATTATCTACAGAACGGAACGGTCCGCGGCGGGCTGCACTACCAGGCCCAGGAGCCTAATGCAGGCCTGGGCTAGTTTGGGGCCCAGTTCCTGGATCTGACCACTGGATCCAATTCCTCCCCTCAAACGCTAAAAGACTCCGCTAAGGGGGAAGGGAGAAGCGATGAGGACAAGTACTACATTATAGGGTTGAATCCATGGTGCAGATTCATAATCTGGACCATTCCCTTCTTTTCCTTCATACCTAGGGGCCAGATCCAGGAACTGGGCCACATTAAAAACTCATTTGGCCCCCCAGGCCTGCCCCATCCCTGGCCCTTCCTCCTCCTGGCACCTATAGACAGCCCCCTGCTTGGGCTTGCTGGAGCTGCTTTCTGTTTTGGGGACTGAACTGGGAACACCTGGGGCTGCCCTGCTGCCATCCCCTCTTCCTTCCAGATCCTGTATTCAGCCCTCCCCCCCGCGTTTGCCGGCAGCTGCCGAAGACCAATGCCAACGATGGGTGGCCGTTTGCGGCTGAAGGGCTGGTTAGAGTTAGGGTTCTTTTTAGGTTTTAACTTGTTTTTCTTACGGGGGATATGTAGGAATAGAGGGGAGGCGCATGAGCGATGGGGTTGGGTGGGTGGAACTCATTCCCCTGGCTGAGAGATGGGGGAATGGGGGATGGAGTAGGGTGGGAAGGCTGTGAGGGCTTGGGAAGGGGGATGGGGACTCATCTGGGTGAGAGACAGGGAAGTGGGAATGGGTGGGTTGGGATATCGGAGGGGAGATTTATTGGGTTTGGATGTTGGAGGGGAGATTATTGAAATATTATTAATAATATTATTGAAATAATAATAATAAATAACAACATTAAGTTTCCTCATTCCCACCTTTTACCTACAACTTCACTATCGGATGTTTGTGCAGCCAGTTTTTGGAACCTTCAAGGCCAGAGATTCCACAGCCTCCCCAGATACCTGGTCCCACTGCCAGCTGTTCTCACCATGAGGAAGTTTTCCCTATAATCTAAATAACCTAAACCTAAAGTTTTCCCTTTAACCTAAATGTGCCTTGCTGCACTTTAAGCCCAGGGTGACCCTGGGGGGGGAGACGGACTAGGCCTCCCCATGGGGGGGGGGCATGGCCCGTATAATAGGGTTAGGGGGCTCTCAGTGAGAGGGAGAGTTCCAGGGGGAAGGGGAAGGGATGGGGGGGGGGGGGAGGGGA
>QEPC01002360.1:646274-658501 GCA_003113815.1 Sphenodon punctatus
CTTTTGGGGTGGGAGGGTTGTTCTAACTGTTCACATTGATGATGTTTTATATATTTTATTATTGTTTTTATTGTTGTGAGCCGCCCCAGGATGCCGTAGGCATAAGGGGGTGGCCAATAAATATAAATAAATAAATAAAATAATAAAATGAGGTGCCCAGAACTGGACAGAATACTCCAGGTGAGGTCTGACCAGTCTCAGAAATTCATGACTGTAACAGCACCAAGAACATTGCTGGTGCTATTTAAATAATAACGGGATTTGAATGATCCCTCATCTTCAGTGAAATGAAATCTGAGATTCTGGAGGGTAAGCTGGTACCTTCAGACAGTGCCCGTGTGCTGCAGCCACGTACCAGCTGCGTTCCAAACCTGGAACATCCCGTACAAAAGCTGCACTTGAAACTACCAGTTTGAACCCAGTTGTGCTAAGAAGAAGAAACAAAAATTGGCAGAGGGAAGCAGCCATGGTTTGAGTCAGCAGCACCTGGCTGCAGTAAGGCACAGGCAGCGACGCTAGGGGTTGGATGAGTTCTTAGAGGTTAGGTCCCTCAGCCCTTATTAATCAGGTTGGTTGGGGAATGAGACCACCTGGGTCATGGGGGCTGGGCGTGAACAGCAGCAAATGAATCATCACCCCCATCGCAACCTGTTGGGCACTTCTTTGGAAGAACCGTGGCCACGGTCAGAGACAGGATGCTGGGCTGGATGGACCATTGATTTGATCCAGTAGAGCACTTCCTATGTTCTTCGGGGTCTTGTTAGACCATGAGATAATCTCTGACGACTGCGCTACGTATGAACTTTCTACCTGAACTGAACGGTCTTGCTTCCTCACCAAAATCTTTCTTGTGTTCCTGGCACCATTATTATTTATTTATCTATTGGTATGTAGTTTTCACACCGTTCTTATCTTGTAAGCCACCCTGAACCTCAGGGGGAAGAGTGGGGGATGGATGGATTGATTGATGGATTGATTAATTAATTAATTAATTAAATAACGGTGCCAGGAACACAAGATTTGGGGGAGTAAGCAAGACCGTTCAGCGGCTGTTCCAGTGGAAGGGAGTTGCACGGCAGCTGGGAATGCCTCTCTGCGTTCTCTCGTCACTCTGCGCGCTCTGCGTGCATAAGCAGGCGGTACCCACAAGAGAGCGCCCCCCGTTGACCGCAAGCAATGCAATGGAGGGAGAGGCGGCCTTTCACATGGGCGAGGCACAGGCCATTTCGGGCTTTCAAGGTCAAAGAGCATGTGTTACACCACGTGTGAGAAGTTGTTGGTCTGGTGGAGGAGAGAGCCCCCATTGAGATAAGAGAGACATTCACACTCATTACTCATCTTTTCATGCATTCCCTTCAAACTGCATATAAACCAGAGCTGATCATTTGTATTCTGCCAACATAGCTTCTGTATCTACACTTTGCCATGTGAAAAGAAAGGGGGGGAGTGGGAGGGGGGAAGAAATTGTCTGTATATTTAGAAAGACAGAGATATATGGATGGAGCCAGAGTAGTTTGAGCTCAGTGATATATACAGAGCCTGGGGGGGAGGCACTCCATTGATATGCCAGGTTCTATCTGGAAAGCGCCGTCCCGCCGGGATCAGTGGTGAAGTTATTGTTCCATATGAAACATCAGGACTGATGGGACGTCTCCGTTATGCAGCAGACTGATCACCGCAACCAGAATTGGATTGTTTGCTTGCCATTTATTTATTTTTTAACTTCTGTCAGAGTTGCCGGCCTAACAGGAAAACGCTGGCAGACTGGCCGCAGGCGTTATCCGCTCTGGCTTGCCTGTGCTGCACGCCACCGTAAGACTCACGGCGGCTTTCTGCTTTCATTGGGAGAACCTCGCCTCTAGAAGATGGGTTTGAAGCACATTAATACAAAGTCCCCATGGTCTTCTGTTAGGTTTTCCTTCCAGCTGAAGCCGTGCGGCACGGTAGCCCATTCGAATGTGGCTAGAAGACAGTGGCCCTTTTCACACAGACGCCCCTCCCTCTCGCACACGTGTGTGGATGGGGGGGCACGCCCATGTGAACACCGTGGCGGGTGGGTGTGGAGTGGGAGGGGCGTCCGTAGGAACGCCATTGGCGGGGGCGAAGGGGGGTGCGTGCATGCTCCCTCGCTTCACCCACACACGGAGCAACGGGCGCCAGTGCCCGATTAGCCATGCGTTGAGATTGGTATGTGCCCATGAAATTAACCCCCGATGAAAAGACCTAATAAAAGGCAGTACTCTTTTAACCTGTGGAATTCATTGCCAGCGGATGTGGTGTTAGCAAAGAGCATTTTAGTTCTTAAAAGGATAGGTCGCACATATCGGAAAGATCGCCTCTTCCGCTGTCTTCCATCATGATGCCTGTGGTCGGCCGGGAGCGCGCTCTTGCAGGTCACTCTCCCCGTCCGTTCCAGACAGCAAGGGCAACGTAGAGAGACATCCTCGGTGGCTGCCTCATGGCTGTGGAATTTCCTTCTCCTGGAGGCTTGTTTAAGCCTGAGCCGGAGTGTCTTCTGGAGGCCATGCAAGTCCTTTCATTTTGACCAGACACTTGGCAGGGGGTGGGGGAAGGAAGGGGGTTAGGGGGAGGTTTTTAAGTGGATTTTTATATTTTTATGTTTGTTTGTTTTTATTGTATAAGTTGCCGTGAGCCTTAGGGAAGGGTGGGCTATAAATCTGTATATAATGATAATAATAATAATGGCTATTAGTCAAGGTGGTCAGGGCACAACACCTCTGACTGCCGGGAGCTGTGAATGAAGGGCAGGGAACGCTTCACTCCATTATGACCTGTTGGAGGTGGCCTCATCAGAGCTGGGATACTGGGCCGGATGGACCGTTGGTCTGATGCATCGAGATGGGCACGGGTGAGGAATTCCGTAGCTGGCACTCTCTCCGCTGTATTATTCCCCGGCCTGGGCTTTCGCTCGGCCCTGTGGACACTTTGCTCTGGCAGAGACTTCGAGGGGTGCCTTTGCCAAGTCACAAATGACCGTTCCATTTAGCGTTCATTGAAGCTGGGCACCAAAGTGTCGTTTGGGCGTTTGAAAATCAAACTCATCATCCCTTGTCGTTGAAGATATTGAAGACTTGGGCAGCTCCCAAAATAAGGAGATTGTCTGTCTGATAAATAATGGGGCTGTGACGTGGAAAGTAGTTTTAGCCCATCTTTCCAGCCTCATACAGTCATCTGCATTTTCTTTTCCCGTGATTTAAAACCTGCCTCTCCCATCAGACTTTTCCAAGCTTCTCACCCCCACGAGCCGCTCACTGACACTCCCTCTGCTGTCCCCTTCTACGGGGGAGAAGCTTGCCCATTTCTACCGACCACAGTTGGTCCGAGAAAAGATACCATTTAAACTACTTTGTCTCCATCTCTGTCCCTTGGGACCAACACGGCAACTGCGCTTTCTGGTTTATATAGAAATATATTAATAATTCATAATCCTTGTATAGTATTGCTGGACACTGCCAATGAGCAGCGGCGACCCAAACGCAGGACCCACCGATTCTGGTTTATAGGGACGCTTGCAAAATGGATCTAGACTCCTTAGCATGGATGGACTCGATGGGTATCGTCCTTGTCATTACTGGAGTTTAAGATGGCGCTGCTGGTTTTTAGGGCCCTGCACGGTTTAGGCCTGACTCTATTCGAGACCTTCTGGAGCCTCACACCGATGGGTCTCTGCGCTCAGGAACCACCCGCTGTTTGGCGGTTCCACAATTGCGTCTTAAGCCGGCAGGCGATCAGGCCTTTGCTACGGCGGGCCCCTCGGTGTGGAACTCGCTTCCTCCAGATGTTCGTCTCAGTTCGTCCCTCCTCGCCTTTAAAAAGCACCTGGAAATGTGTTTGTATTCTACGTGCTTTTAAGATCCACTGCTGGTCCCCTTAACGTATTTTCTCCTCCCTTGTTTCTTCCCCTAGCTTACATTTTTTAATATTATTTTAATTACTTGTATTAAATTGTTTATATTGTGCTTATATGTGAAATTTAAAGCACTCCAAGTGCCATGTAGGCAGGGGGGCACTATAAAAATAAAATAATCATCATCATTATCATCATTATCATTATTATTATTATTATTTTATTTATTAATTTTATTAACTGTTGTGTTGACAAGAGCTATTTCCTTCACGCAGTTCCAGGAAGAGCAGCGTAAGCGAGAGGTCGAGGAGCGGCGGCGGTTTCCACTGGAGCAGAGGCTGAGAGAACATATCATTGGGCAGGAAAGCGCCATCGCAACCGTAGGAGCTGGTAAGCGTGGCAACGCCGTCACCGCATAGATTGCTCAAGTGCTTTGATAGCTCTGTCCCTAAATAATATAAAATGAGAGCGTGTAGGCCCTAAATTCAAGATACTACTCTAACCTCCACCAGATTACGGCGGTAGACTGAGTGACCTGGATCTTAGGGGCCAGTGGTTTCGTCATACTAAGGCAGACCGAGGCTAGACTAAGAAAGAATAAAGTAGGCCAATGAGAAATTTGAGGAGTGATGTGTTATTTTTTTTAAGGACATCAGAAGCTGGAAGCCTGTTAGAGACTCAGTTGGGCCATCAGACCATCAAGGATTGAAATGGGCACTCAAGGAAGATAGGGCCATTGCAGAAAAGTGAAACTGATTCTTTGTGAGCGTTAATCTTCACGACAGAGGACGTTCAGGAGATACCCACATCAGAGAGATTCTTTTGACGCAACAGATCTGAAGAACGGTCACAAGTCGATGTGGCATTAGAGGACGTTTTAGAGCAAATGGATAAACTAAACAGTAATGAGTTGCCAGGACCAGGTGGTATTATTAACTCGGACGTTCTGCAAGAACTCAGCTGTGAGATAGCTGAACTACTAGGATGTGATAGGAAAGCCAGTCAAATCGGTAGTGGCCTTTGTAAAGAATGGAATTATCAGGCATGCTGAAAAACATGCCATGATGGGGAAGAGCCAGCGCTGTCTTTGTAAACAGTCGGGACATAAAAACGTCAGGACTGGGAGAAGGATGGGCAATCCCAACTCATTGGCTGAGATCCGCTCTTGTATTGGGCCAGCTTCTCTTGGTGAGGCTGTCTTGGATTTGCTCAGTCTGTAGTTCTGATTTTTTACATAATGTGGAAGGGCCCTGTGCACCCCAACAATTTGCATATTCTCACCAACAGAAGTTGGCCCAATAATGGACATCGTCTGAATAGTTTTGTCTCCATTCATTATGTTTGGAACCAACATGGCAGCAGCCATGCTCCCTTTGGACAACAGGATTCTACAGCATTCCTTCTTTCTCTGGGATTCTAGGAATCCGTATTCGAGAAATCCAGCAAGAATGATTGCTGGCCGTGCAGCAGCTTTTTAAGGATATAAGGAGCTGCCTAACAGTCAAACCTATGGTCCAATATTGTCACAACCTGACACGGCAGCAGGGTTTCAAATCCAGCTCTCCAGGATCCCCGGCAGAGGCCTCACCCAGGTGTGCTACCTGAGACCCTCCAGGATCCCCAGCAGAGGCCTCACCCAGGCGTGCTACCTGAGACTCTCCAGGATCCCCGGCAGAGGCCTCACCCAGGCGCGCTACCTGAGACCCTCCAGGATCCCCGGCAGAGGCCTCACCCAGACGTGCTACCTGAGACCCTCCAGGATCCCCGGCAGAGGCCTCACCCAGACGTGCTACCTGAGACCCTCCAGGATCCCCGCAGAGGCCTCACCCAGGCATGCTACCCGAGACCCTCCAGGATCCCCGGCAGAGGCCTCACCCAGACGTGCTACCAGAGATCCTGAATCAGAGATGCCAGAGATTGAACTTGGGCCTTATACATGCAAAGCCTGCGCTCTACCACCTGAGCCATGGCCCACCCAGTTGCCTTCAGACTCCTTAGTCCATGTGAGCCACTATTCCTATACCTACGATCGGTTTACCCTTTTCCTTGCAACATGGACCTGCCTGCTGTCATTCACATAGTAACCAAGCCAAGAACGTGAACATGAGACCTCGCATCTTCATGAATGTTAGACCCCTTGTCTCTCCCTCTGTTCCCCTTCCTAAGTCTCTCCCCCAGCTCCTGTCTCTCAGATTGTAAGCCCTAGGGGCAGGGACCGTGTCTATTTTATTACTTTGTAAAGTGCCAGGTACACTGCTGGCGCTATATAAATGTTTGTTAATAATAATAATAATAATGTGCAGGCTAAAAAAAAGTATCTCACTGCTATGTTGTAAAAAGCTCCACTTTCCGGAAAAGAATAGGTAGATACTTGTCACTTTATTTATAAGCGTGATTTGTGATGTCCTTTCAGCAGTAGCTCTCTATCATTTTTAGTCGTGTGATTTATACTCAAATCCCACACCTGTCTGTAATTTGTAGGACTCTCGGACAGGGGTTGAGGTTCCCCTCTGATCTCAGACGTCAGACCATAGTTCAGATATATTGAAATATTTCTGTAAAGGCATGAAGTTTCTTGGCTCTGTATAGAATAGGAAAATCATAAGGTGCAGCCGGATGAGCTGCCGAGGGCCCGATCCCCTCGTGGCCCCTAATGGTCTAGTGCACGTATCCTTGTCTCTCCCTACGTTCTGTTCTTGCTTGTCTTCCCTTCTTTGTCCATCAACACACACACACCCCACCCCCCGAGGAACTCTCCAGCAGCCGGTCCATTGCTCTCGCTATCAGTTATAATAATAATACCTTTTATATCGAAACTTCCTTCCTGGCGCCTTCCTTCCCTGAAGGCTGTGGATGTAGGATTGTATTTCTGAGAAATCAAACCCCCTCGGAAGGAAGGAAAGAATGAGAAGAGTCTAATTGAGGGGTGTCATTTTTCCCTTCAGAGCAGCCCTCTTGATTCTTAGAGAACATCATTCAGTAAAAATGGAGCAGAATATCACAACTCTTTGTCAGAAGCCTGTTTCGGAGCTCACTCCTGTCCTGGGGCCGTTACAGGCTGGGTTGAGGAGACCGCTCCCCTCTGCGCGTCCAAAACCCATGGGCAGGTGCTGTCATCCGGATGGAAAAGAAAGCAATTCCCTCAGGGTCTTAGGTGGCTGGGCTCACGGGCCAAAGCCTTACATCATCCTAGGGAAAGAGAGCCAACCCAAGGCTCGAGAAGCAGTAGGAGAAGAGAAAGAGATAAGGAAGGACACAGACTGCTGGAGGGTATCCAGCTGAGTGGTAGATGTGAGGGCTGAGGGCAAGGCACAAACCCAGGGAGAGGTGAGAGAGCAGGAGGGGGTGTAGGAGAACCAGGAAAGGGAGCAGGGAGTGGCCTTGTCCGACCACTGACTAGGGAATGACTCACACGGGGGGCAGGTAGTAGGAAGGAACCCCACTAGAGCATGGAAACTCAAGGAGAATAGAGCAAGACGCAACTCATGTAACGTGAAATATCGGAAGAGCAGACACAAGGCATTGGGAAAGCTCAGAATACTGAGACAGGAACCGGAGGCCGGCAATGATCCTGGTGACCCAGTATAACCCGCACTGCTGTCGAGGAGGAGGTGCCAAATAGCCAGACTGCTGCCTAGCCCAGCTGTCAGCGGAAGGTACAGCACGTCCCACGCTCACTTTGAGCCGAGGCGTTCCAGCCCACAAGAAGGTGCAAGTCCTGACACTTGGTGGCGACAGAAAACAAATGTTCTCCATCTTTTTCATGGCATCCTTTAAGAGATTGGAAAATTGTCAAGATGTCCCCCATTTGCCGTCTTTTCTGTAGGCTTAAATATGCCCAGCTCCATCAGCCTTTCCTTGTAGGCTTTGTATCCTAGACCCTTGATCTCCTTTGTTGCTCTCCTTTGGTCAACATCCTTGATGAAATGTGGAGCCCAAAGGTGAATGCAGTTTTCTGAGACCAGGGTGAGTTTGTCACCTGCTACTGGTAGATCAGACGCTAGTTTCCAGTAGATCAGCGTGGGCAACGGGGACCAGCCTCTCGGAGATTGTCTCTGTGGAGGACAGCATGGAGATAGGCTAGAAGGGGTCTTCCAGTACAGCAGGGAAGGCACTCTCTGAGGGCTCTGTCTAGTCTTGCCCACTCCTGAGACCAGTTGCTGAGGTGCCCTAGATCTGGGAGCCAGCGGAAAAGGGTCTTGGAGCCAGGGGAAGAGGTCCTGGTAGATCGCCGGAGTTTGACAACTGGATCAATCCGATCCTGTGCAGCAGAAGTCTGAGCAGTGCCAAGGACAGGGGGACGGTAACATCCCCCAAGTTTTGGATCTGACGCTTCTGTTAATACCGTCCAAAATGGCATTGGCCCTTTTTTTGCAGAAGCAGCAGCATCGCACTGGTAACTCAAGTTCAACGTGTGATGGTCAGTCCTCCTCGGCAGTGCCTGGCCGGTTATCCTCCATCTTGTGCTTGTGTGTTGGGTTTTCCTTTCCTACATGTCATACTTCGAAGTTTGAGCAAGAATCACTGCTTATTTTTCCCAGTCTGACCTGCGAGTCGTTCCTTTCACTTAGACCGCAAGGAAACAAAGACACTCGGGTTACCAGCAACCTGGGCTGGATTTTCATCCACTGACCCAGCCACGGGAAGCTCCATAGCTTGTTAATAATTCCCTGAATCGTTCTGTCTCCCAGATCCAGCGTCTGAAAATTGGACAATAAGGTGGGAATGGATGTAAGGTCAGAACAGAGGCAGGCGGAGCCGATGGTCATAAATACAAGACCATATCAATATCACTCTTAAGGATGGGTCTCGCCGCTTAGGGAAGGGCAGGCTCCCTCTCTGCAAATACAACAGACGCCCTCCCTCTTTGGAGTGCGGCCGTGCCTGCAGGCTGCAAGATGGGCTAATTGGGAAGCTTTGATTAATGGTCAGCGGCTGTTTCTGACACAGGTGGTGTTTGTACCCATTAAAGCCGCAGCCTTTATAGAAGCCTCCCTTTGATTGAGTTAGAGGGACTGCGCTTGCTTCCCCCCGCAGCCTCGGGATATGGGACTGGAAGGGAGAAGCACTCTGTCCCCTCTGCCCCCTTTCCTTGCTTTGTTTCCTTCATGTTAAGTTCAGAGAGAGGTTTTCCTTCGGAGCGATCGCTCCAGCCGCTCTACGGGATCAGCGTACTCTCCGCTTTGTCATTGCTGAGGGGCTGGGTTTGGGCTACCAACAGGAGCGGCGAACCTCGGGCCCGGGAGTCAAATGTGGCCTGGATCCAGTTCCTGTCCCCAAGCGCTGAGCTCAGGGGAAGGGAGCGGGCACACAAGGACAGGGGACAGACCCGTGATCTGGGCCCTCCTTTCCTCGAGGGCAGCAGCCCCACACCCAGCTTGCTCACAGCCTTGGCGCGTACTCCTTTCCAAAGTGGCCCTCGGAACAGAGACGTTTCCCCAACCCCTGGGCTGCAAGAATGGAGCTGTCTTAAGCCTTAACCAAGAGGAGCTGATGTGGTTCATTGTTTTCTGAGTTTCAAGCCCTTTTTACACAGGCCTCTCCCACTCCTGAACATGCAGAAATCTATGTGTTCATGAGTGGGACTGGCCCGTGTGAAGGGCACGGCATCGGCGCACGCGGTGAGTGGGGGTGCATGTGCACTCCTGCCTAACACCCATTCCCATTCCTCCTCCTCCTCCTCCTCCTCCTCCTCATCATCATCATCATCATTATCGTTTTATTTGGCTGGGTGCCATAAAAATTACACAATTACAAAATACGTAACAGCAAGAGCTGCTCACACTCAGTATTTGCATCATAAGCTGATCCTTTCCCACCAAGGGAAAAAAGAAAACTAGCAACAATCAAGCCCTCTTAGGTAGCTAACTCTTACCCGCTGCGCCAAAAGAAAATTCCCACTCCCACTCACTCCCACTCAACCCCACTCATCCCCACTCCCAATCCCTCCCAATCCCACTCATCTCCACTCCCACTCATCTCCACTCACTTCCACTCCCACTCCCACTCATCTCCACTCCCACTCATCCCCACTCATTCATCCCCACTCCCACTCACTCCCATTCATCTCCACTCACTCCCACTCACTCCCATTCATCCCCACCCCCACTCACTCCCACTCACTCCCACTCCCCCCCACTCATGGAGGAACCAGAGAAAACGGAGGTTTCTCCGTGCGCGGGGGTGAGTGGGGGTGCCTGCCCGGCCCGCCCACCCACCACGCACGCACCAGTTCGCCCACACCCACCCCACCCGGTGGCGCCGTGTAAAAACGGCCATAATCTATTTGGCGCCATTGGACGATCTAAAGTCGAGGTGGGGAACCTCAGGCCCAGGGGCAAATTCGGACCAAGGCTAATTTTTATTTGGCCCCTTTGCCGTTCTTGGATTGGGCCTCTGGACCGAATTCCTACCCCAAGCGCCATTCTGGGGACGGGAGCAGAGATGAGGCCATGGACACAAGGATAAGAAGATGGATCCATCGCACTGATCCATGATCTGGACCCATCTCTTCTTTTCCTTCCCGCCCCTTAAACAGCCTCGACCCCAGCTTCTCTGTGGCCCTTGCAGCTTGTACTGACTTTTGTTGTGACCCCCGGGAAGAAGAGGGTCCCTCCCTCCCTCCTTCATCTAAAGAGTCTCGTGAGAGGCTCGTCCCAGGCTGAAATGGGCGTGTCTGGACTGATCTTTGGCGTCCGGAGCTGAGTTCGGGAAGGGCGGGGCTCGGATCTGGTGTTATAGTCAGAGAGGGGGGATAAGCATCTAGGAAGGGCAAGATGAGTCTACGGGTGTGAAACTTGAGAGCAGGTGTACACTTACATGGGTTATAGGCCCAGATGAGAATCAGTGCCGTTCTGCACCGTGTCGAGTACCCCACTGCCTTGCACAGGGCTTTCAGCACGGTCTGAGTAGGGGCCCGTTGGACTTCCAGGAATGAGCTAAGCGTTAGAACTTGTAGCATTGGGAACTAGCACCTCAAGCCACTCAACGGCTAAATGGCATACGAATACATTCCTGGAGGAACATTTTTTATAAATCCTCACACACACACGCACGCCCCCGTTGCTCTGGCGAGCTCCAGTTTGACTTCCCGCTCGCACGACCCCGCGGCAGACTCGCTGCTTTGCTGTTGGGTGATTCTGCAGGGAGGACTCCTCTTTAACGCTGGGTGACGCTGGATGACGAAAGAAGAACGTCCTAGCCAAAAATTTCTCCCTGCAGACAGTGCTTAAATGTTAGAACCATAGAGCCACCAGGGCCCTTTTCACACCGACACTCTAACACTGATCAAATGAGGGTTACATTTTGTTATACATGTTGCAGGGCACCCATAGAGCACATCTCCAGCTCTGCAACATGTATAATAAAACATAACACCCATTTTATCAGTGTTAGAGTGTCGGTGTGAAAAGGGCCCTAGTCCAGCCTCCTGTCATTAAACAACATGTGTTGATCCTACACCATCCTCAAGAGATATTTATTTGTTTGTTTATAATTATTGTTGTGATGATGATGTATTTATATAGCACTGCCCCAGTACTTTACAATCATTTTATTTAATTTTTATTTATTTATTTATTTAAAATTTATATCCCACCCCTCCTGCCCACAGGGCAGCTTGGGACGGCGAACAACATTCATTAAAACATTAAAACAATTTTAAAAAATAAAACAATTTGCAATTATAATTTTAAAATACCCCAATATGTGGGGAAACCCCCATCCCCACCTCTACCCCTCGCCAAAAGCCTGACGGAACAGCCAGGTCTTACATACACGCCAAAACAGCAGGAGAATGGGAGCCAACCGAGCCTCCTCCGGGAGTGAATTCCACAGCACAGGGGCGGCCACCGAAAAAGATCTCACATCGGTGTCCACCCGCCTCGCCCGGGGAACCTCCAAAAAGGCTCCCACAGACGATCTCAAGGGTAGCACGGGCACATGGTTGCGTTCGCACCAATGCTATCAGCTTACGCAGTTTCTGTTGACGCAGCTGCGGGATGAAAATTCTGTCCAAGGAAGTGTCAATTATCGTTCCCAGGTGCTCTAGGCGTTGGGAGGGTGTGAGGTGGCTCTTGGCTCTGTTGATTGAAAAACCGTAATGCTCCAAATAAGTGATGGCACGCTGGAGGTGAGTTTGAGCAAGCTCCCTGGACCGAGCCCGGATGAGGAGATCGTCTAAATATGGGAATATGGCAATGCCTTCCAGCCAAAATTCTCTATGAGGGGTATTAGTACCTTGGTGAATGTTCGTGGTGCGGTGCCCAAGCCAAATGGGAGGGCTCAGTGTTGGTTGTGGTATGTAAAGTAGAGCTATTGACAATGAGCTGGATGGATGGGTATGTGGAGATAAGCGTCT
>QEPC01002360.1:658771-668806 GCA_003113815.1 Sphenodon punctatus
GGCTGCATATAGATGTTAAACAAGAGGGGGGACAGAATGGCACCCTGCGGGACTCCACACGTGAGGTCCCGGGGGGAAGACGTACACTCCCCCAAGACCACCCGGTGAGTTCTCCCGGCCAGGAATGAACGAAACCAGTCCAAGACCGTTCCGCCAATTCCGGCATGGTCCCGCAGGCGAGTCACCAACACCTCATGATCGACAGTGTCGAATGCAGCCGAAAGGTCTAGCAGGACCAGTAAGGTCTGATGACCCTGGTCCAACGCCAGACGGAGATCATCAGCCAAGGCCACCAATGCAGTCTCCGTACCGTACCCACGCCGAAACCCAGACTGGGAGGGGTCAAGGAAACTGGTGTGGTCCAGATGTTCCTGGAGCTGCCGTGCCACAGCCCATTCAATAACCTTCCTTAAAAAGGGAAGGTTAAAGACCGGCCGATAACTGGCAGGAACATCAGCGTCGAGATGGTTTCTTGAGCAGGGGCTTAACCACAGTCTCCTTCAGGCAGTCAGGCACCCTGCCCTCCATAAGGAAGGCAGTAATCACCCCAGTCAGCAACGGCCATAATGTCTCCTGGCTAGCTTTCACCAGCCAGGACGGGCAAGGATCTTGTTCGCAAGTAGTGGCATGAACAAGAACTCCACATCAGCCGGCGACACCATCTGAAACTGATCCCACAGAACAGGATGGGGCATCCATAGCCCCAAGATGATCCTCTGCAATAACTGTGGTGCCGAAATCGTGGCGGATGCGAGCGATCTTATCTACAAAGTACTCGCTGAACCGGTCACAGCGGTCACTGGATCGCTCCAGGTCCAGGCGGAGACAGGCAGGACTGACCAAGCCTTTCACCACCCGGAAAAGCTCCGCCGGACGTGACTTTGCAGATGCAATAAGAGCAGCAAAGAACTGCTGCTTTGCTGCCTGCACCGCCACAGCATAGACCTTTAAACTGCTCTTATGCTGCGATCGATCATACTTGTCGCGAGTCCGGCGCCACCGGCGCTCTAATCGCCTGCTCTCCCGCTTCAAACACCGCAGCCCCTCAGCAAACCAAGGAGACCTGCGGGAGACTCGGATATCTCCTAAAAGACAATGCATCCTTGATAACAATGGCTACACCGCCCCCCCTCCACCCCCCCGCCGAGACTGATGCTGCACAGAGAACTCAGCCGGAACAAGACTGGACAAGATAGGGCCCGATTCATTGTCCAGCCAGGTCTCTGTAATACACACGAGGTCAGCGTCCCACTCCGGGATTAACTCCCAGATGGTAGATGACTTATTAACCACCGACCTCGCGTTTAGCAGCACCAGGGCAAGGCCTGGGGTCTCCTGGACCTCAACCCACAACCTACCTGTGTGGGGGGTCAAGAGGGGAACGAGCACAAGGCACCACTCCCTCCTCACTGATGGAACACACCTCCCCATGGGACCATATCTCCCCCGACCCATAACAACCCTGAGCTGCACACGCAGGAAAAGAATTGAGAGTGTGGGAGGTTAGAGCAGACAAGAGACTCCGTAGGATGATCCAGCAGCTCAAGAGGCGAATGGTACTTTGGATTGCATTAACAGGAACACTGCCTGGAAGGGAAGGGAAAGGAGGTGGTCCGGCCCATTGAGAGTTCTGCATCCAGGTTTGGATGCCTCAATTTAAAGACACTAACAAGCTGGACGGGGGTTCAGGGGATGGAGGCAAAGACCTGGGAGAAGAGGGTGAAGGAACTGGTTAGCCTAGAAAAAAGATTAGCGAGGCGCATGATTACAGTTTTAAAATATGACAATGTACATATTAAATCTGCAATCTAAGAGAGGCAAGAGAGGGGGAGATGAAGGGGAGGGGAACAGAAGGAAAGACAGGATACATTGCACGTGCGTAGCTTAGTGATAAGGGAATGGGGCCTCCACAGCCTCACTTGGCAAATTATTCCACTGCCCAACTGGCCGGAGAATTAGAAAACTCTTCCTAATGTTTTGCCCAAGTCTTTTCTCCTTTGATTTAAGCCCATTCTCTCTCCTCCCATCCTCAGCATCCGGAGAGAACAGTTTGGCCCCCCTCTGCAAACAGCAACCTTTTCATATTTTAAAACATGCTGTTCCTTAACCCCCTCAGTGTGCACTAAAGAATGAGAACGTGTCGTCTTGGACAAGCTGAAGCTCTCCTGGTTCTTTCCGTTCTACAGTAAAATAGAATCGGTGCGAATGACGCCGTTTAGTAAGTGATGATCAGGGTTCATATGTCATTCAGGTCACAAGGACAAAATCTTCGGACGGCCCGTAGTCCTTTGAGAATGGCCGATCCCACCTTGGAATCACTGGGAAGGTCCAGGCCACACACACCCTGTATTCTGCTTTCTCCCTTCCTCCCCCCCTCCCCCCCCTCCACATTTCCTCACTCCAGAAACCTAAAATTCTGTGAGCAGAAAATCCAGTTTTGCAAGCAGAATGTTATGCAATATTGTGTATGCAAATGAAGTCCCCAGAATGCCATCCTATCATTTGAACGCCTCATATCATAAAAAAAAAAAAAAAAGCTCACTGAATATCAGCAGAAATACCCCTTTCTTCCTGTTGCGGGGAAGAAAGGGGACTGCTTCATTGCAGTAGCTGTAACAGAGGGCTTCCCTGTCTGAAATCTAGACCAGCATCTGCCAGTGCCAGCGTCCTGCTGGCTGGCTCATAGCCCTCCCCACTCAGGTTGTCATTCTGTGGTGCCAGAGGCAGTTTCTGCTGCAGTTTAGCCAAATGCACAATTTCCCCCCAAACAGCTGCAGTCACGGCCATGGAGAATTCCCAAGGCCCTACGTAAGGCTTGGTGCAAATGGCAGCCCTCTGCTCAACCGGTAATTCAGTCGAGAGTACTATATATATCCTGCTTTGGATGGGTGGGGGTGATACTTGCAGAATTATTGACATTTTTATCCTACCCATTCCCTCAAGGCTCAAAGTGGGTTACGCTACATAAAAGCATCTAGACACGAAATAAACACAAATAAAAACAGGTCAAATCCCCTAACCCACCCAACCCTACCCCCACCTGCCAAACGCCTGGACAAACAAAAAAGTCTTACATTGCCTCCAGGAGATGAGTCATCTCTGGTTTGGATGAACCTCCAAAAGAAGGGAATTCCATCATTGTGGGACAGCCACCAAGAATATCTCTGTGCGCCCTTGTTGTGGAAACTTCATGGGCAGTTGGTATCTGCAAGAGGGCTCTCCCAGCTGACCTTAGGGGAAAGGGTCCCTATACCACCCCATTACCATAGCATCTGAGAGGTTCCCAATCTCTAATGTATTGATCCTCACGACCCTCCCCGTCCATTAGAGCAGGTCTCTGGTTCCATTTTGTCGTGTCATTTCCAGACAGAGCTGAAACAATTTATCTACATGGATATTTGTAACCATCGGATTTCCAGTAACTGAATCGCACTGACAATAGTTGGTGACGCTGTGCTCACTGTTGGTTAACCAATGGTTTCCCCACATCTCATTGGTTTGCTGTGGTGTTGCCCTTTTCCATATCTGTTCTGCAGTTACCAGATAGTTCCATTCGCCCATAATTTCCTAAATACCCCGGAACCTGGTTTCATGTTTAATTTGGTTTCCCATTGGATCCCTGGTTCAAATCTGCTGCATGCAGCTTTGCTATTGGTCAAGGCGTGTCTAAGTACTGAATGCCATGGTCAAAATAACTTTGCTGTCAGCCGGAAACGGCAAGACATTTAAACGGTACAGCAGTTACTCAAGAACGGTGAATCAGCTTTGCGAGTGCCCAGTAACGATATTAACTGGTACTTTTGAACAGTCGGTTAAGTGAGGTAGATACTGATCGGCTGGTTAACCAGTTGACTAGCTAGCATTGTGGTTATTCACTGCCATTATGGAATTGGCTCTGTTTCGGCTTTCGTCCAAATTTGCAGTAGTAAAGGTAGGGAAGGTTGTTGAATGTCCTTTTGATTTGACCTAGAAGCTCACGAGGGGGAGGGTGGCTGATCTTATAATTGGAACACGCCTGAAGGAAGTCTTCACTGTGGTACCAGGGGCCCGGCCAGCCCAAGAAGCACCACTGAATGAATTGATTTGATAAATGGACATTTATTACACTCACAAATTGGCTGAAACCAATTTTGGTCACATCAACCCCTGATAACTGCTGGGGTATTGATTTGTGTAAAGTAATACAGTGAATTTATCAGTTCAATAGCTGGCTGAAGGGCCTCTCGGAGACACAGCGCTATGGTTACGCTGTTACAGAGGGAGGAAATAAGGCAAGGGTTTTGCAGCCGTTCAGGAAGTGGCTCCAGCTCCGAGGGCCAAACATCCTTGCCCGTCTTGGCCATTAGGAAGTGGTTTGGAGCTCTGTTACTTGGATTTACTCCCTCCGAGTTACCAGAAGAAGTGCAGAGTCTTGCAGTAGGGATCTCCATCCAAACAGAGGGATTTCCTGCATGGGCCGCGTTGATGAAAAATTAATGACACGGAGAGCAAATGCATCACAAGTCAATGATGCCTTAAATGCCGCGTCGGCCAGGGTTTGCTCTGCTGTTAACCTGCAGCTGAAGATTCTGCTTTGCAAACCCTGGGCTTAAGAACATAGTCGGTACCCTACTGGCTCCCGTGGTCCATCCAGCCCAGCATCCTGTCTCCAGCAGCATCGGTGAACGACACCAGAAGTCACAATGGAATGATCCATTCCCTGCTGTTGGCTCCAAGCTCCTGACTGTCGGAGATTCCACAGTGACGCATCACTCGACCGATGACATCATTGTTGTTTTTCTTCTTAGCGAATCTCTGCGGCTTCTCACACCAAGCAGTGAAGCTACAGCGTGTTACGGGCCGTGGAAAACTTAGCTGTTGAGATTTCTGCTGCTACTTAGCAGCCCTGGGCATCTTATTCCATTGCCTGCCAGCTCTCCCCGTTAGGACGTAAGCCCATTCTCTCTTGTTCTCTCTCCTGTGACCTTGGAGAACAAATATTCACCATCTTTTTGGGTGGCATCCACTTGATAATTGAAAACGGCTCATGTCCCCCTTCAGCCTCCTTTTCTCTAGGCTAAACACACCCAGTTCTTCCTTCTAGGGCCTTAGCCGCATGCTCTCCTCGGACTCTTCTCCAATTAGTCTTCATCCTTCTTCAAGTGCGGTGCCCAAAACTGAGCACAGTATTTCAGGGGGGGTCTCGCCAGCACGGGGTTAAAGCGACGACAGCACCACCTTCTTGGAGACATGGCAGCATCCCACCGTTGAGTCACATTTGGCTTGTGATGCACCATCGCTGCTAGAGCCGTTTCTGTAGTGCTGCTACCTAGCCTCTTACCCCCTGCCCCATCAGCCCACCCATTTTATAGTTGTGCTTCTATCGTTTTCTCGTCTTACGTACAATACTTTGCGTTTGCCTTGGTTCAAGCAGAACGTTAGGAATTATTTGGAAAAGGGTAGAAAGAAAAACAGAAACTATTATAATGCCTCTATGTAAATCGATGGGGCGACTACCCCTTGACTCTTGTGTGCAGTTCTGGTCGCCCCACCTCAAAAAATCTAGTAGAACCGGTAAAGGGCAACAAAAATGATAAGGGGTATTGAACGGCTTCCCTACAAAGAGAGGCTTGATATGTTGGGGCTCCTCAGCTTGGAGAAGAGACGACAGAGAGAGGATAGAAGTCTCTAAAATCATGAGTGGTGTGGAACGAGTATTATTATTATTATTATTATTATTATTATTTTATTATTATTTATTATTTATATAGCACCAGCAATGTACCTGGCACTGTACAGTCGGTAGTTACAGACAGGTCCCTACCCCAAAGGGCTTACAATCTAAGAGAGAAGGAAGGGGGAGACGAGGGAGAGGTGACCATCAAGAGAGACAAGGATACATTCATGAGTTTGCAGATGCAGGTGCACCTTCATCAGTAGGGAGCTCTTATTTACCCTCTCCAGTAGCACTAGAACTCAGGGATGCTCCAGGAAACTAACTGGCAGCAGATTTAAAACAAATAAAAGAAAGTATTTTTTTCACTCAACGCACACTTAACTTGTGGGATTGTTGCCACAGGACGTGGTCAAAGCCGGTAGCACAGATGGAATTTTGAAAAGGATTGGATAAGTCCTTGGAGGATCGGTCCATTAATGGCTATTAGACAAGTAGGTTGGGGGACGTAACCTCTGGGAGCTGGGAGGGAACCACAGGAAATGGATCGCCCCATGGTGACTGTTGGGGATTTCTCCCAAGTGACAGCGTTTGCCCACTGTCAGAGACAGGATGCTGGGTTCGATGGACCATTGGTCTGACCCAGTCTGGCACTGACTATGTGCTTCTGTTCAGTCTCATTTTGTTCCTTCCAGCCCAACTCTCTAATTTTTCTAGATCGCGTTGTATTCTTACCCTATCCTCCAGCGTGTTGGACAATCCTCCCAATTATGTCATCAACAAATTTTCAGTCTGGAAACTCAAAGAACTAAGAGGCTTACTGCCGTTTTCAGTGCGAGGGAGACGTTCAGTCTGGAAACATACAGCTCAATTTTATGATAACACAAGCAAGTGTGTGGCTGGACTGGATGTTCCTGTTTGTCCTACTCGCTTACCTCAGAAAGTGGCTTTGGGGCTGCGGTGATCCTAGCCCCTTATGCAGGTGATCTCCTTATGTGGTATTTCCTTCCCTATCTTAACTGGCTTGACTACACGCGTCCTTGGTCAGGATTCATCTTTTGTTTTGTAAAAAAATCCACCCACAATATTTGACCTTTCAAGCGTGTTTGAAAAAACACCAGGGCGAAAGACCTCATGCCTTGCGGGGGGAGCATCTTGTAGTAGCCGTAATTGTGGAGTGTGCAACAGCTGTTTAAATATATATATATATACTCCCAACTCAAGGGACTCCTTAGCAGAAGCCAGAGGTTTTAAATGTGCAGCCATCCTTCCGTTCACTTCCTCTTTTTTCTAACGGAACCATCGAAACTCTGATTAATAATACTATCATCCAGCTCTTATAGAGGAGTAGCTGTACGTTAAGCAGCATGTCTCCATTTTACAGATGGGGAAATAGAGGCAGAGTTGAGAGTAGAAGTTAAGGCTGCAATTCACAAACCACTAAAGCCCCATTAAACATCTGTCAAGTCGTGTTGGTGGGATTTATGATTCCAAGACCAGGGTGGCGGGGAGGCTGCTTCAGGCTTTTCCCTGATCTTTCTGTAGCCCATGTGCTGGTATTGCATCTTCCCCACGGCTATCCTCGTAGTTCTCTGTCTCTTCGTGTTGTGCTGTTGGAGTCATACCTACTGCTCCAGCTCTGGTTTGTTTGTTTTTTAATCTCGTTGTGTTGCTTGTGCTTTCTCTCTCAGACACACGCAGAGGCCAGGGTTGTGTCCCGGGTAAAGCAGCACAAGCATACAAAGCACATCTTTTTCCCTGCACCCGTGTGTAGAGGCCGAACACGGGGATGGGTGGGGGGCACAGTCCTTCAGATCAAGGAAATTGAGGTATGGTTTAGGGGTGGAATTTCATCTTCAGCCAGACTCGGTTTCCGACACAATCGGTTGTTCAGCCCATTCAAGCAGAGCCAACAAACATTCAGATTCCATTTTGCCAGAATCGATCGGGGGAAATTGTTTTTTGTCTGATAGGCTTGCAGGGGTGCAAAATGGCCTTGCCCATACTGTGCAGACACAAAATGGCAGCCACCATACAACAAAATGGCGGTGGCCTACGCTGCTTTCACCGCCATTTTGCACATGTGCAAATCATCGAGTTGGAATTCTGGTCGAAACTTCAGTCACCATTCCAATTTCATGGGAAATGTCTACAGTGGGACTGCTGATCTGAACCACTCTTCGTATGGTTCTCCCCACTGGTGGTGGTCGGAGTAGCACCTCAGAGCTAGCTGGGGACAGAAAGAATGATCCGTTTTGAAAAAGACCAGTACAGCAACCACACACTCTACAGCAAGGTCAGTCCCTCCTGGATCTGGGAATTGGTTGCCGTATTGCCCCATGACAATGCTACCTCTTAGAGCACTATTCTGCTCTAAGGCAGCAGTGTACGCCGTGAGAGTCAGTGTAGCCTAGTGGCTAATACGTTGGTGGCCTAGTGGGTAACGTCTAGTCAGGAACTCACTGGATGGCTTTAGGCAAATCTTACACTCTCAGCCTCAGTGCCCTGACCTACCTCTAGAGTGGTTGTGAGAGTGAGATAGGTAAAGACTATAGCACTTTGAACACTGAAGGTGCTATAGAGATGATAAACAGTAACAATGGCCCTTGCCTACCCAATACTCCTGCTCCTCCAGAGCCACTGCCGTGGCTGACTGAGCTCTGAGCAGTAACACAGCTCCAGGAGAGGAAGACGAAGGTTCTTCCGTCTTTGGCGTCGCCATCCAATGTTGCTTGTCAAATCTCCGTCTTTGCTGAAGGCAAAGAAGCTGCGCGGGTCTCAGCGAAGACGAGGCTTGGCCTGCAGAGCCCTGGTTATATTCCTGCAGTCTCATGTGCTATAGAAAAACCCAGGATAAAGAGGCAGCGTAGGAAAGTGTCCAGCTTGACTCTCCGATCTCCCGAGGAATTTGTCAAGCTGGCAGGAAGAATGAAGCATCTTTTTATTTGTAAAACAGAGCATGTTTGACCAGTGGGTCTTTCCACTCCCACTCCAGTCACTGCCGCGCCCCCTCATAATATACCTGTCCTGCATTTACTCAGATTAGGTATTTCACCCACCCACCCTGAACTCTCTCCCTGAATACGTTCATTCTGATCCCTCCCTCCCAGCCTTCAAATCCCTCCTGAAAACCTACCTTTTCTGTCAGGCTTTCTCTGGCTCCTTAGTCTGCTCACCGGTTTTCTCTGGATCCCTTTCTCCCCTGTAACTAAGCTAAGCACGTGCACCTGCAACTTCACAACTTGGTGGACGTATCCCTGTCTCCCCCTTGTCGCCTCTCCCCTTTGTTTCCCCTCCCTAGTCTCTCTTAGAAAGTAAACTTGCTGGGGCAGGGACCTGTCTATACTTGATGATTGTAAAGCACCAGGTACATTGCTGGTACTATATAAATACTATAATAATAATAATAATAATAAATAATAATAATAGATATAATTTGAACTCCTTAGTCTCTGCTAGTAAATCTTCAGGAGGCTGCAAACAGTGACACTGTAGTCCGAGAGTAGCTTTTCAGAGCAGGACTGCATCTTAACAGAGCCCGGACTTCCTTGCTTTCTCTCTGCTTCCATTATTCTCTTATGCTATCATACACTATCTAGTCTTCACCTATAAAGCTCTTCACAACCTCGCTCCCCGCTACCTCTCTGCACTAATTTCCCTCCGTACTCCAATCCGTGAACTCTGCTCCTCCTCTGTCCCGTCTCTCACTCTCCCACGTCTCCCCTGCTCCCTTAACCGCCTTCATCCCTTCTCCCTAGCTGCCCCCCACACCTGGAACTCCCTCCCTGCCCACATCCGCCTCGCCCCCCTCCCTTCGTACCTTCAAATCCCTCCTCACGACCCACCTCTTCCGCTCTGCCCTCCCCAACTCTTCGTTCCCCTCTCCTAACTCCTGCTGATCCCCTCCATCCAGTACAATCTGTTACCTGAGCTCTGTGTGCTCCTATCCTCACCACACGGACCAGCCAGCCATCATTCTCGATGTAACCAAGCCAAGCGCGTGCACCTGGGACCTCGCATCCTTGTGAATGTTACACTCCTTGTCTCTCCCTCTGTTCCCCTTCTTTCATCTCTTCCCTCATTCTCCCGTCTCTCATATTGTAAGCCCTAGGGCAGGGACCATGTCTATTCAATTAATTTGTAAAGCACCAAGTACATTGCTGGTGCTATATAAATGCTTGCTAATAATAATAATAAAAATACCTTGAGTTGTTGTCATTCCTGAAAGCTTGGCATTTAGCCTGTTTGAGGCAATGCTTCTGTCAAGTGCGAGATGCCGCATTCTTGGTCTTGTTGACCTCCGGCAATGGCTGAGGCAGGTCTGCATGGAATTTTAAAAAGCCAGACTTACAGGTAAGCTCTTAGGAGCCAGCCCTCCCCCC
>QEPC01002360.1:668820-680914 GCA_003113815.1 Sphenodon punctatus
CCCCCCCCCCCCCCCCCCAATTTACAACACAATACACTTTATTTTTTTATATAGTTCCTTTCTTAACAAAATATCGCAAAATGCTTTTACGATCAATATGGCAAGAATAACTCTCTTTAAGAGCTGGAGTGGGAAAGGCCTTGTTTAAATAATGCAAATAAATCAGGAGACCTCAGTGGGTTTGAGATGTTATTCTGTTTCTTTTCTTCTGGACCGTGAGACTGCCACAAGCTGGAAATTCAATACTCCGTCAGTATTTTTATTATCCAAACAAAGGCAGGTCCTGCGCCAGACTTGGTAGCGTTCCGTTGTTGGACCATAACGCGGTAACATTTGGAAGCGACATCCAACCAATCCCAAAGGGGTCAAAGTGAGCAGAATTCTGTTGATCTTGATACCGTCAAAGTAGCAACGTTGCTCTAATGGGGAAGGAATGAAGGACAGCTCTAGAAAGGTGTGTGAATAGGGCGGTGGGCTAGGAGGATAGATTGAGATTTTGGGGCTAGCAGCCCCTAGGATTGCCCAGTGTATAAACTTGGGAGTTCCTTGATTTTTGTCTTGGGACTCAAGTCAGTCTATGTAAGAACACAGTCTTTCTCTTTCTAGAGCAGGGGCAGCCGAGAGGTAGATCACAAACTCGTCTCGAATAGATCATGGTGTGGGGAAGGAGACCAGCCTCTCTAGAGATCTCATCTGAGGAGAAGGAAAGGACCAAGCGCCCCAGGAAGTCTCTCTGGGGTGGAAACACTTTGCTCAGGGTCGTTGGTTGTTTCTCTGAAGATTGCATGCCCTACACAGTAAAGCAGAATCAGCTTATGATCAGAGCCCATGGAGCCTGGGTTGATTTGACTCAGTTTTGTCATGTCTACTTGGGATAGATGGAATCTAAAATTCAGAGGGGTGTAAGATGAAGGGCAGATCGAAACTCTCCCAGGAAAAGGTTGCATTAAGCTCCCAAGTTTTTTGCAGGCGTGGGAGCCCACCGCAACCGGACAGCCCAATCTACGCTAAGGAAAGCGCCTCAGTGCCTGACTTTGCCACCATTGTTCTCGCTGAGTCATTCCTCCGTCCTAAATTTTGTTATTCCAGTGGAACCACAGCGAAACTAAGGATGGCAGAATCCGTCCTTTAGCCCAGCAGTGGGGCACCTTTTCCCTACCACAGACTCCCTTGGAAATTAGCACAATCTCCGTGGGCCAGATCACGGACCCTCCCCTTGTGTGCATGCCCTCCTCTCTGCTCCTTTCCTCCGAGTTCACTCTTTAGTGTTCAGGGTTAGGAACTGGATCCAAGGGCCAGATCCAAGAATTGGGAAAGGGGCCAAATAAAAACAGCCACCACCCAAATTTTGGCTCCGAGGCCGGAGATACATACAGCACCCTCTGCCCCCACGCAGCCAATGGCGTATGTGTGTTGCGGACAAAGAGAATCGGTTCCAAAATCATTTTAGGCCCTGAACGATAAGGATGGTGTAATCCTCGCCATGTTGTCAATGAATTTCAACTGGATCCTCTACCTTGTTCCATCCTACAGGGTAGAGTTCTCTGCTTCTTGGACTAATACCCAAAGGGGAGCCATTTCACTTTCAGTATCCTGGCATCAGTTCCATCCCCAGTGTTTCTAAACAAGATTTTCAGTGGTGCATACATCAGTTCAAGGCTGTCATGACCTTGAATTCAGTTTCCCCCCACACACACACAAGTATTTTCCATTTGCATAAGAGGAAGGAGTAACAAACTCCTCCAAACCAACCCTTTACACAAAGGTGGCACTTACCAGCTGGAGAGTGAACGCGGGTGCGTCTTGAATTCTCTCCCCCCCCCCCCCCAAATCCCTTTCTCGTTCATTCAGTGTCCACCCTCCTTTCTGTTTCCCTGGCAACGCTGAGTGCACATCCTGGAAAACTTTATCCGAAATCTGCTCCGGGCAGCCTTCCAAATCCATGCTAACCTGATTAGGTGTCTCTGGGGGCCTTGCTGGCTAATCAAATTAGGTAGCACTAATGGTAGTGAGGACTTTGAGTGGGCAGAGAGCAGTAAAACATAGTGTATACTTAGTGATAATTATGCTTGCTTTTGTGTCATTGATTTATAGGACTCTTATATATATATGTATCTATAACCCCTTCTTTTTGTTTTTGTTGTGTTCCGACGCAGCCATTCGGCGGAAGGAGAACGGCTGGTATGATGAAGAACACCCGCTGGTTTTTCTTTTCTTGGGATCCTCTGGAATAGGTAAAAGTTTGATTGTTGTGGAGGGGGAGCAGAGCTCATTGGTAGGGGCCTGCTGTCAGCATCGCCTGCTAGTCCTTGCATGTCCGCAGCGTGTGCAAGGCTGAGGGAAAAGGGGGAGGATGTTAATAGCAACTCACCTAGCCGATACCCAAGGATTTCTCAGCACGTTACAGGCCAAAAGGTGTTAAAAGTTCAGAAAAATCAGGACCAGACTGTTCCAATATCTCGGTGTCCATTCACGCCCCGAGCAAGCGTGATGATTTTCAAAAATGCTGAACTCCCAATCGCTCCTGTTGTCTCACCGATAGATTTTCTGTAGAGTTCAGGATGCTGGGTAAATGGGAGGAGAGATCATTCTCTTGATCATCTTAGGCTCTTGTGAAAACACAGCCCTATATCACAAAGCCTTGGGTTCAAGTGGTTAAAACTCAGTTCTTTTTAAATTTGTTATCCGGTCACCAAGGTACTCAGTCTTCAGACTCATTCTTCTACATCTGGGCAGGTTGATGTTTCAAGTTAGCTTTTAGATCCCGCCGAAGCTACTCTGGTTTACCCCAAGGTAGGAGGGACGGTATGAGCAGCAGAAATGTTCTTTCAAGCATCGTTTGGAAAGGAAAACATGCAGGTAGAGATGTGCACTATAGCAAGCCCATTGGTTTCAGAGACGGGTTCTAGACTCTAAACTCGATGACGTTTACAAAAGATCTTGTTTGTCCGTGAAGCCCCCAGAACATTCCTTGGCGCTAGTAAAAACCATTTGACTACCTTTGACCTCCCCAAGCCAGTGGGTCAGGTCACCTTTCACAGCCGGGTAGGCTGGAGGCAGGCATCCAGTGCGAGAGCCACCCATAGCCTTCCGGAATTGAGTCACGTGACTTTAGCCGCTCGGCCACGGCACCCAGACAGTCAGACACAGTCGTCGGATGTCACTCCCTCGTGCAGCGTAGGTCTCAGAAACTGCGGTGCCTTGACTGCCCCCTGGTGGGCTGCGCAGCTCAGGACGGGCTGAAAACGGACACCCCATTTTAAGGACGACTTTGACAGATTAGAACAGGAGGGCAACAAAGATGATAACGGGTCTGGAAAACAAGTAATTTTTTACCTTGCCGAAGGCAGCTCAGGGCAGCCTACAATATTAAAAATACAAAATGTAAAACATAATCAGTATAAAACTACATAATCATAAATACCCCACAACCCTCTCCCCATCCCCCTGACACTCTCTTACGAGGAAAGGTTGAAGGAGCTGGGTGTGTTTAGCCTAGCGAAGTGGGGACTAAGGGGAGTCATGACAGCCGCCTTCAGATCTCTAAAGGGCTGTCGCCAAGAAGATGGGAACGGTTCTGCATGGCTACTGAGGGCAGGACTAGAAATAACCAGGCTCAAGTGACAGGAAGGGAGATTTCGGTGAGATAGCAGGAAAATCTTCCTAACAGTCAGAGCTGTGCGGCACCGGGACAAGCTGCCTCGGGAGATCGAAGGCGTTCTGTCACCAGAAAGAGGCCGGACCGCCATCTGTCGGGGATGTTGTAACCGTCGTTACCCTGCATCCAAGCAGGGATTGGACAAGACGACTGTCTAGGGCCCTTCCAATTCTGACATACTATAATCCTATGACTTCAACTGTTGAAAACAAAAATTCCCTAAAACGTGAAACCTGGCAGCTGGGAAGATGCACAATCAGCCCCCTTCTCCCCCCATGAAAACACAAAGGTTAAACAGCCAAAACATAGTATTTGAAAGGCCTCTACCACGCACGTCCTCTCGTGCGCTGACTTAAGGTGGTCGTAAGATGCGTAGTTGTAAAAGGTGGGGCCATTGGACGAACACAGAAAATATTAGCTCTGCACATCCATCCCAGGCAGAGTGTGTGCTCTGAAGGCGTTCCCTCAAACCAATGGTCCATCCAACCAAGCATCCTGTCTCCAGTAGTGGCCGTCTTTGGCCACTTCAGAGAAGTACCCAACAGCTCATAATGGAGTGATTCGTTCACTGCCGTTCACTGCCGCTCCCGACACTCAGAGGTGACGTCTCCTGACCAACTTGACCAATTAATAGCCATTAATGGACCTATTCTCCAAGAACTTATCCAGTCCTTCTTTAAACCCAGTTATGTTGGTTCTATGTGTTACTCCAACAGGCGATAACCCCCACTATTGTATCTGGGGGCTGAGAACAGAGCATTCTCCCTGCCGGACCCTTGACTCTGCAGGTTTCCTTCTCCTTAGTCTTGGCCTGGCCAAGCCTGGGAGTTCCCTACCACTCCGGATGCGCGGCAAAGGCCGTCGCTTTACCCAAGCCATTTGGTTTGGCTTTTGATGTACAACTTGAAAGGGGAAAGTCTGTTTTTGTGGGCTGGTGTGTTTGTTGATATCGTGTCAACGTAGATTTATTCTGCAATATCTGTTTTGAATTATTGATTGCACCCTGCGCCTCTAGTTTTATGATAGGTGCAGCGTATAAATCTAATAAATAACAGATATCCTATTTCCCAGCAAACTCACTCCTTGTCTGGGACCAAGTAAAGACGCAGCCCATGAAAACGGGGTTATTTGGCAGGAACATTGCAACGAATCTGACCCAACTGTGCGGCTTGTTGGTGGAGATAATTTAAATCTCTCTTCCTCCTCAATGGAACTGTGCATCACCTTCTTTATATATTTTCATAGATTTCAAGGTTGGAAGTAGAATGGAAAGGGGTAGAGAATTTAATATTTGTGGGCAGTACACAAAAGTTTTGGGTAGCCCTGCAGATACCCATGCCCCATCTTTAATCACGAGGATGGGCATTGCGTATTGGTCACATAAAGAGTTTAGGGTTTGAGACTTCAAAGGGCCGTTTTGGTGTGTCTCAATCTTGGGGTTATAGCTCTTCCATCCTCTGTCTGCCCAAGTCCCTCTGACATCTGCCCCCCCCACCCAAAAAGTGGGCATTTACATATACACGATATTTATTAGATACCAAACAGGTCATGGTGATTATCCCCTCCACAATAGTGGTTTGTGTAGTGCCTAAGCATAGTCTCCAAAGCCCCCAAGCATTTTCCAGAGGCAATGTAAAATCTGCTTCCTTGGGCAGGCTTTTAGCAGGCAGGGGATGTTTAATGAGATGTTGTATAGTTTTATATTTATACTGGTTCTGATATAATTTTTGTAAAGATATTTCTGTGTTGTAAACCACCCTGAGCCTTCAAGAAAGGGCAAGATATCAATCCTAAGTAAACGTTTAACAGGTACATCTGTTTTTTGCGGGTACTCATTACTTGGAAGCAGTCACAGAAGAAATCCTATCTGGACTCAAGCTTTTACCCAGGCTTGCAGAGACGAAAGCTACTCACGATCAAGCTGATGTCAGCTGGAGAGGGAGGCGGTCCTGGTTGGGCCAGTGACTTGGGTGCCTCCGTTTTGGGGTTCTCACCTCTGAGGCACCTCAAAGGCATCTGAATTTCAAAAAGTGCTGAGCGCACACACACATGCACACACCCCTGTGAAAGTTGTGTCTTCTTGACACACACCAAGCTGGGCTTCGCAAAAAATTGGCTTTCCCCAAATCACTAATCATTTGCAAAATCTTTATGTAACTCTTCTCATACTATTTATTTTATTTATTTTTTGCTCAGTGTAGAGTCGTCTTGTGGAACTTGTTGCCAGAGGATGTTGCTAAGGCCAATAACAACTGGGTTTTTAAAAAAGGATTGGATACGTTTTTAGAGAACAGGCCCATCAGTGGCTTTAAGTCAGGTTGGTCGGGGGATGAGACAGTGTCTGTAAACAGCAGGGAACGGATCGCCCCATTGTGGCCTGTTGGGGACTTCTCCGTCCGAAGTGTCTGAGATTGGCCGCTGTCGGAGACAGGATGCTGGGCTGCATGGGCCATGGGTCTGACCCAATTGGGCACTGACTGTGTTCTTATGTTCTTCAATATCCATTGCAGGTAGCGCCCTGTAAGAGAGCTAATTGTTCTCTCTCGCACACTTGCACACACTCCTTCACGCTCCCCCTAACTTTGCTAAAGAAAATACTCTGGGGTTCTTTCTACCCTTCGGTCAATTTCCTTAGCAGGTTTATCTTGGACTGTGCTACATTAATACACCTGCTTAACCCCTTGTATTGGCACCAAGAGAACTCCCGTTGCTACGTGGCTCTCATTTTATGAACGGGGGGAAAACCCTGCCCCAAAAAACATTCAGCCCAATTTGTAGGCAATGAGGCGTGTGACTCTGGTACCCATTAATTGCCAGTAAAGGAGACGGGCATTCTCGTGGTTTTAACACGCCTCTTTTTCTTACTGTTTCCTGGCTAGGTAAAACAGAACTGGCCAAGCAGACAGCCAAGTACATGCACAAAGATGCCAAGAAGGTAAGGACTATTGTATTTTTTCTCCGATGGGAATTAGAAAGGGGCAGTGCTTTGTTCGCTGTCGATGCAGGACAGGGGACAGTGAAGCAGGCTCTCCCAGAGACAGCTCAACAGTTTACAGTCACAATAGCATTTTATTCAATACCAAAAAGGAAAGCAACAGGGATATCTTGGGACATTATTTATCCTTGCCAACATCTGAGAATCAAAATGAGGTAGATGTGCTTATCAGGGGCCCCGTGCATGGAAATGGGAAATGTGTACAATACAGGTATGTATGCTCTGTAGAGACGAACAATCTCCTTTCTGTTCGTTCGTTCATTCTTTCATTCAAGTTCTTTCTTATATAGCACCAACAATGCACCTGGGGCTGTACCATCAGTAGTTAGAGAGGGTTCCCTGCTCTAAGGGGCTTTACAATCTAGGAAGTGCAAGGAAAGGCAGACGAGGAAGAGGGGAACAGATTCAGGAAGCTGAGAAGTGGCAGATGCCCACGCTTAGCTTAGTGACAGGGAAGAGGGGGGTCTCTGGGTGAAGGACGGAAGAGCGGACGCTCTCTCTGTCACACTCAGCAGTTCCTCTGACTTCCTTTCTCTTTCTCTTCCTCTCTCTTTTCTTTGTCTCTTTCTCTTTAGTTTTGTTTCTTCTCCGTCTTCCCCACACACTCTCACACACACAAACACTCTCTCACACTCTCTCTCTCTCTCACACACACACACACAAACACTCTCTCACTCTCTCTCTCTCTCTCACACACACACACACACACACACACACACACACACAAACACTCGTCTACCATTTTTCTTTTCAAAAGTGTAAAAGACAGAACACAGGAAGTGGGGGGTGAAAGAGTCCTGAGGACACTCCCGAGCCTCCGATAACGCTGGATCTTAGCCGCGCTCGGCAGAGCCATGCTATATTATGGGGAATCCGGCAGCAGCCGTGGTGGAGGCTTGGGTGTGTACGTGGGGCTCTTGCTATCTCTACAGCACACATTCCTGGTCCTAGCCCTACCTTGACCCTTGGCCAAAGGAAGAAGCCCAAGCCCTGCCTCCCACAGCTAAGATTACAGACTGGCAAGCAAAACCGATATGTTTGTGGATCAGAGAGCCAGTGCAGCCTGATACAGGGGTGCTCAACCTTTCGTGGGCAAGACTTCAACCAAGAAACACATTGAAATAATCTAGGAGTGTCTGGGCAGCAGCAGTGGGGAGGGGGGAGGGAGATGATCCTAGTGTTGACAGCAGCAGCAGCAGGGGACTGGTATGAGGTAGCTGGAAGTGGTAGGAGGTGGAAGCCTGAGAAGCTGCAGGATGCCACACCTTGCCGTACGTGGCCCTCAGTCTCACAGGAGTCCAGAACAAGCAGCAGGAGGGGACACGGCACAGCTCCACCGGGGTTTGTGGGCCACTCAGGCCTTCCACACCCCACCTAAGACCCTCTGGGATCCCCTGGTTGAGCGCCACTGGCCTAGAGGATAAAATGTTGGACTTGGACCTGTGAGACTACATAAGAACATAAGTGGTATTTGAACTAGGGTTCAAATACCACCTTAGCCATAGGTCACTCACTCTCAGCCTCAGTTCTCCATCTGTAATATAGGAATAATGATGACCTACCTCGCATAGTTGTTGTGAGAGGGAACTAGACAAGGATTATAAAGCACTTTGAGCACTGAATTCACTATACATGGTTGCTAGCAATAATTTTCAAAAGCATGGATTTCCCATTGTATTCCATTGAAACCAGTGGGGAGACACAACCGTGTATACGACTGCTGTCCCCAAGATTAGAAACCGGCCCGTCAGGTAGTGCAGAGGAAAACACCACAATGCAGGGAGGAGGAGCTTGGCAAGGCGGTGCCCGGTGGGCTGTCATTGGCCATTTCGAGCCATCAGTTAGGCTGAGCCCTACCTCTCCCAGAAATTTCCTGGTGCGGAAAAGACACCGACTGAAGCGAGACCTGTCGGGAGACGATTGAAAGCAAAACAAGGTCATAAAGGCAGAAGTTCTAGGTTTTTTTAATTCCTCCTTCCGTAATCAATTTAGAAATGTGATAAATTCTTCGTTCCTGGTTCTCGGGCACCTGGCGCTGTTGCTGCAGTTGCTGCGCCTGGAGTTGATCAGCTCCCTTGCAAAAACATCCACTGGGAAAATCAGTCAAGCAGGGTATTTTATGTAAATTCAGTAGCATGCAGAAGGAGGCGCTTGGTTGGGACTGACTGGGTCTAGCTGTCATGCGGGGGAATTAGCACGCTGAAGAGGGGCGCAGACTCTGCATGCAGTTCAGGGACTGGGGGGAGGAAGCTATCGGCAGGCACTGGCTAAGTACGAAGCATTGGTGGTGATCTCCTTTTATCAGCAGCGGAAAGGTTCATCTTCACCTACAAGTGCCAGTATCTTTATCTAGACTGCACAGGCAATGAACTCTGCTTGGCTGCTAATGCAGAAACAGGGATATGTTCAGTTCCAGAGGGGTTATAGAAAGGTTTTGAGGTCAGGTATTGAGGTTAGCTAACCTAGGTTAACAGGAACGCAACTTCACTGACTCCTAGAACTGTAGTCATCTAGTCCAGCCCCTCGCTCCAAGGCAGGATCTCCTCTCCCCATGGCATCACGGACAGATTCTTGCCCAGCCAGCTTTTGAAAACCTCCAAGGAGGGAGACTCCACAACCTCCTTGGGCAGCTCAACGCCCGACCATTCTTAACTTTAAGACATTTTTCGTAATGTCGAACCAAAATCGACATTGTCGCAATTTAAACCCATTCTCTGTTGTTCTGCCTTCTGTGACAGCGGAGAATAAATGTTCCCCATCTATTAGCCAAGCAGGTAGGGGGACGTCACGTCCCCCTATGACTGTTGGGAGCTGGGGGTGAACGGATCGCCCCGTTGGGACCTGTTGGGGACTTCTCCGAAGGAACCAAGAATGCTCGCTGTCAGAGACAGGACGCTGGGCTCGAGGGACCATTGGTCTGACCCAGTCTGGCACGGACTGTGTTCTTACCTTTTTGTGGCATCCTTTTAGATATTTGACAGCTGCTCCCCTGTCCTCTTGTAGTCTTCTGTTCCCCAGGCTGAATGTTAATTTATTAATTATTATTATTATTATTATAGTACAAGCAGTGTACCTGGCGCTGTACAATGAATAGTTACAGACCGGTCCCTACCCCAGGGAACTTACAGTCTAGAGAGACAAGAGAGGGGGAAGCGAAGGAATTCCTTCTGTTTTCCCTCCCAGCACCTTTAGCATCTTAGTTTCTGTCCTCTGAACCTTCTCCCGTTTCTCTCCATCCTTCTGGAAGTGCGGTACCCAAAACACAGCGCAATATTCCAGATGAGGTCTCACCGTGGCCCGAGCAAAGCAGCCTTACCTTCTGCGTCTCGGGGTTGCTCCGGGATCCTCCCCCGGGTGTGCGAGGTCAGGATTAGATCTACGCAGCTAGATGTTCAATTAATCACATTGATTTGTGGGTGAAGAACCACACAGCTCCCATTGGTTTCTCTGTGGGCTCAACCCTTGAGAAAGTCACGTCTAGAAGGTCTCAAGCTTCTTTATACCCAAAAGTAGATGCGTAGAGAAAGTAGGGTTTGCCATGTAGGCCCCAATATAGGCGATAGAGGCAAAGGAATACAGGGGTCTCTTTTATTGGACCAGCTCCAGTTGGGGGAGGTAGGCGAGCTTTCGGCCCTTACAGGTTCCTTCGTCAGGCAAGTCTGCCACACCTCCACCCACTGGAGTTGGTCCAATAAAAAAGATCCCTGTATTACTTTGTTTTAGATTGTGAGCCACAGGCAGGGACCACGTCTATTTCTGTGTTCTGTACAGTGGTTGGCGCTAGATAAATGTTTATAATAATAATAATAATAATAATGGCCACTTTGGGATACTGGTGACCAGTGGCCGACTCCTCTTTAAACATAACTTCTATGCCTTTATCTGAAACAAAATTAGAATTCCCTGCATGCACGACCTGATCCCGTGAGACATGAGGATCCACTTCCTTAGGAACTGAAGACAGTATCTTTTAGGAGAACAATGACTTTACAGCTTGGATTTCCCTAGGCAGAGACAACAGGATTTGGGTGCCTAGCTCCCTTGGACCGTCTTGAAAACCCAGCTAATAGAGCTTCTGCTCACTTCTGCTCCCTCTGCCTCCCCTGTAACTAAGCTAAGCACGTGCCCCTGCAGCTTCTCAACTTTGTAAATGTCTCCCTGTCTCTCCCTAGGATCCCCTCTCCCTGGTCTTGCCTCCATTGTTTCTCCTAGATTGTAAGCCCCTCAGGGCAGAGACCTGTCTCAAATTAATGATTGTTCAGTGCCAGGTATGTCGCTGGAGCTCAGGGGAAGAGAGCAGAGACGAGGGCATGCACACAAGGATCGGGGACAGATCCATAATCTGGACCCTCCTCTTTCTGATCACATCCCTTAAGCACTCCCACCCCCGGCGTCTGTGTGGCCCTCAGAACTTGTACTCATTTTCAGATTGGCCCTTGGGGAGGAAAATCTCCCCCCCCCCCCCAATCCCATTGTAAACATTAGGCCTAGGTTTAAACTAACATTTCTGGCAAGCAGAGGAGACTCTCGATGGTGCGTTGGTTGCCGTGAGTATTGGATGAGTCCTGTGCGGCACCTAGCACGTGGGACAGATAGGGATGAGGCAGGCGCAGAAGAACCCCACAAAGCCGAATCCCTATAGAGCATCCTTTCAGCCAGGGTCTCGTTACTAAGGAAGTTCAAGTCTGCCTTTTCATAGCAATCTGAGCTAAGTTATAGCTCCGAGCGCAGGAAATTCATTTTCTGCAATGAACCCTCATCCTTCCAAACATAAAGGAGGTTTGTGCAGCAACCTATAAATTCCATAACAATATTATCTCAACGCCGTGATCACCCAAGGACTTAATTTACCTTGACTTTATGATTTTTTCCCCTTTTTTCCAGGGTAGGTATTATGATCTTCTACTGATTTATTTCTAAGCAGCCGAACAGGAATAATGAATGTCCATTTTATTTAGCAAATTGCCAGGGGCTTTTTCTGTCCGGGTTTTCATCACCGCTGCTTTGGCGAGGAGCAGGTCATCCGAACTGAGCCCGTTTAAAGCAGCCGTAACCAACGTTGCGGACTGTATGTCACTGACCTTGATTTACTCCTTCCTTACTCTCACTCCTCCTTACTCTCTCCTTCCTTTTGCTTCCAAGCTTCTTGAACAGGTTGTCTACTCCCGCTGCCTTGACTGCCTCTCCGCCAACTCCTCCCTCGACCCCCTCCAATCTGGCTTTTGCCTCCTTCACTCCACTGAAACTGCTCTCACTAAGATCACCAACCATCTTAGAAATAAATCACTTATCACCCTCCATACTCCAGCCCGTGCACTTCGCTCCTCCTCTGTCCCTGCTCTCACCCTTCCACGCCTTCCCTGCTCCCCTAAGCGCCTTCGTCCCTTCTCACTTGCTGCCCCCCATGCCTGGAACTCCCTCCCTGTCCACATCCGCCTTGC
>QEPC01002360.1:694850-727941 GCA_003113815.1 Sphenodon punctatus
GTCTGTCCTTACGAGGCCTTTTACGGAGCTGCAGGGTGCCCTGAACATGCCAGGGCATCTCAGTATTCTCTGTAAAGCGCCAGGTACATCGCTGGCACTATATAAATGCTTATAATAATAATAATAATACCTGAGCATTGCAGCACCCCTGCACAAAACTGCATGCTGTCTGTTTAAAACCTCTCTTGCACCTTCTGCCCTCTCCATCGCATTTTGCAACAAAGCAGAATTGGGCCCAGTTGAAATTGAGCCTGCAGCTCTAGGACCTCTCCACCTCGTCCAAAGTAAAGTCCTCCTTCTCCCCAAGCCCCCAGCATCAGAAACACCCCAACTGAAAAAGATTTGTTCTTTGCAGATGTAGCCACTTACGTTGCTGAGGGGTTCAGGGGTTGCTGCAGCACACACGCAAAGAACGAGGTAGACATCGCACTCTCAGGATCGGGTCACTAGGCTTTTATTGCTTAGGAGCTGGAACAGGGACAGCGGATCCAGATCTGTCCCTGAGCAGGAGAACCAACAACACAGACCCTCTAGGCTAGCCAAGATGGTTCTGAGGCAGTCTGTCCAAACGAAGAGTCTCTTATACAGCCCAGGATCGCTTCAGGCAATGAAAAGGGTGAAAAAAGGGGGAGAATGTTGATTAAATCTTCGCTCCTTGAGTGATGTGAAAGGCTCCGCAGCTCAAGCCAGGGAGGTGCCCATGGCCACTTTCAGGCTTGTGGACGGACACCAGCCGTCTGTCCTTACAAGGCCTTTTTTTGTTGTTTCTGACCATTTATGGAGCTGCTGGGTGCCCTGAACATGCCAGGGCATCTCAGAACATGCCAACAGCAGAGCGCCCTGAGGGTGGGCAGAGTCAGGCAGCGTTGTGCCAAGGAATGGTCAGTAGGTTTCTAGACTTCAAAGGGCTTTTGTTGGAAGATGCCAACTCCCCTTGGCTGAATCTAGAGTTGTTAGCTGAGGCGTCCCTGCTGTCCGTGCATCGCTCTCAGCTGAGAGGCAGGATGTGAGCTGTGGGGGGAGGGAGGTCTCTAGGGCGCCTCTCAGCTGAGAGGCAGGATGTGAGCTGCGGGGGGAGGGAGGTCTCTAGGGCGCCTCTCAGCTGAGAGGCAGCCACAGGGGAGGGAGAGCGCTGGCGCCACTGGTGGAAGCTGCCACAAGCACATGAAATACAGGTAGCGGGCTGCCCGTTTATTAGGCTGGACATGCTAAACATGTGAGTGGCAGCTGCCTGGGGGCTGCATGGACCAAACACAAACTCCAGCGGGCTGTTGTCTTGTTTGATTTCACCCTTTGTCTCTGTCCTTGTATTACTCCCATAAAGAGGGGGTTGCCCAGGGCCTTGTGCCAAGGAGAGCTTCTAGAGTTTCAGATCGCACCTAGAAACCCCATTGCTTGGACCAGGCAACTTTAGCCCCCCGTCTGCTGTGGTATTGTCCAAAGAAAGGAGAGACACACACACACACCCCCACACACACACACCCCACACATACTTCACATAGGGTTGGAATCTGAGACGCTCTCAACATTTGCCTAACTTTGCTTCCTAGATAAAGGATTCAGTGGTGGACGCTTCTGAGTATCCCGCCCCTAGCGCAGGAATGGGGAACCTTTTCTTTCCTAGAGGCCACTTTAAAACTTGGTACAAGCTCCGAGGGCCGCCTAGACGCTGGGGGCAAGGATGTTTATGGAAGAGGAGGGTCCAGATCATGGCTCCGTGCCCCTCTCCTTGTGTGCCTCCCCTCCTCTCTGCTCCCTTCCCCCGAGCCCTGTCTTTAAGCACTTGGGGATAAGGACACGATCCGGGGGCCAGATCCAGGAACTGGGAAGGGGCCAAATAAAAACTAACCACGGGGTCCATTTGACCCACCCCCCCAGGCCTGAGGTTCCCCATCCATCCCTGCCCTAGTACCTTTCATCCCAGTTTGCGTTGCTGCTTTTAACAGCAGAGCTAAAACAATCATTAAGCTTCAGTAAAAAAACCAACCAAAATGAAAGCCCAGGTGAGGCAGACAAGCTAATGGGGGCCCCTTACGGAGTCCAATCCTCGCTAGGCACGACGCGTAGCTGTTTCCCAAAGAGATGGAATCATGCCGAGCACTGAGACTTTTCCGTAGCGCGTATTTACGTGTTTGACCGATAAGGGGCGAGAGCCATAAGCGTAAACGCGGGAGACAGCTGGGCGCTTTGCCCGATCTGTCAGCCGCCACTAATCTCCCAAGGCCGAGCAGGGCCCTGGGCCTCTGTGTTGCGAGTTCTCCAGGGTGAAGCGGAGGAAGTGCCCAGTCGCGCGCCGGTTCTCGGGCCGAAGCAGTGGGGGTTGCCAGGCCGGCGATTCCCATGCGTGCCCGCCAGGTTTGATGACGCTATTTTTTGGCAGCAACTCAGCAGCCTCCCCCAGGGACGTAGCGACACTGCTGCCAGACTGGGCTCATGGGCCCCCATAAGGGCAACAGGGGCAGGTTCTGCCACTCCAGGGAGGGGCCTCTGGGATCCGCTGACGTGGGTGGGGAGGGCAGGCGTCCCACTTCCGGCCACCCGAGCAAGCCTCAGGAGCGGGTGGACTGCCAGTGGTCTCCCGGGTGCCCCCCACTTCCCGAGCAGTGGACCTCCTGGCCAGCCTCACCCCCAAAAAGGGCAGTAGCACTGCTGTGGCTCCCTGCTGTGACCCCCCAGAGTGGCAGCAAGCCCTTCAGGAAGAATGTTTTCAGAGTGAGTGGAGCCAGCACCCCACCCCCCCACCCACTCTGAAAACGTCCCTCCTGGATGTAGCACCCTTTGCGAGTGGCCTGAGTGCCACTAGGAAATGTTCAGAGTGGGTGGGGGTGGGAGTAGAGTGTTGGCCCCACTCCCTTCTCCACCCACTCTGAAAATCCCCTAGCCGCGCTCAGAACACTTGCAAATCCCCTGAGTCAACTGAGCCCCCCCCCCTCCCACCACGGTACTTACGTTCCCAGTCTCTTTCCACCCCAGTAGTAAAGTCGAGGCTCCTCCTAGTCCTCCGGCCTATCCGAGTAGAGGGAAAGCAAGCCATGTTTCCAGTCTTCCCATCACTTCCCCGCTCAGAACTCTGGGCTGGCCAGCTCTGGCTTGAGAGAGACGTGGGCTTTTCTAATGGGCTAATGCTCTTACGGTGGGTGAGAGAGTTTGGATTAGGAGATTCCCCGTACGGATCGGGAAGAAGCGAGGATCAGGAATTCAGGAGACTGGTTTTCACACTACTCCTGCGAGGGTCTCTTGGTTACACCCTGGGAGCTGGCCCAAGGCCACTTGGCCTTAGTGTAGGGCAGTATGGCTTGTATGACCCAGGACCGACCTGTACTTAACGCAAGGGAGACGGCCGCTTAGAGGAGCAGATGAAAAGGGGGCAGCAAGTTCCCTGCCCTGGTGCTGCTGGTTTTCCTGCCCCCATCCACCCCACAGCCTTGCCACCTAGGGTAGCAAAATAGCTAACACTGGCCTTGGTATGGCAGTATAGGACTTTTATGGCTCTCCTCTTGGAAGTTGTTTGTGCTACAGAGCCTCTTTGCGTCTCTGTCACACACAGTTTCCTAGAAGCCTAAATCTCCTTTTTTTCTGCCCGTTCCCCCCCTCCCTGCGCAAAGTTCAATCTTCTCCACCAAGGGCTGGTAAGAAAGGCAGAGGCTGTCATGATTACCCACATGAGGATCCTAATGCAGGTTGTTTTCTGTGCTTCCTTACAGACGACGTCCAGATAACGGACAAGATCACCATCTCCAAGCAGTTCAAGGAAAACGTCATCCGCCCCATCTTAAAGGTACAGGAGGCTTTTGTTATCACAGGAATTGACTTCCCGGGATTCTGTAAGATTGAGCTCCCAGGGGCATGGGGAGGTGGAGGGGGCATTAGTTTTGAAGCAGACAAAATTGCAACAGGTGCTTCCTAGAAAGAGTCAAGCCCGCCTGGCTCAGAGGAGTCAGCAGCAGCAGCCCGTGGAAAGGGGGCCGGGGGAGAGGAGGTGGGAGGTTTGCAAAGGCACAGGGGGATTGTCACGTTTGCGCAAGGGGACAAATCCAAAGGGATGATCGAGGCTCAAGGTCTGCGTCCGGCCCAACAGGTAGAAACGGAGGAGTTCAATCCAGGGGCGGTTCGGGCGAGGGTGTGGGTTGGCAGGTTGGAAGAGGCTAGCTGGGCTTGGAGGCAGGCGTCCGTCAGGGTGCTGCGCTGCAGCCATCTGGCTGCAAACTGTCTTGATGGCGGCTTGTTCAGACAAGCGAAGTGTGGCAGGAAGAGGAAGAGGAGGAGGAGGAGGAGGAGAGCCAATGAGCAGCAGCCTCCTGCTCACCTGACGCCCGCTGGATACAAGATTGGGCTCCTTGGGGGGCGGGGGGTTAGTTCTCTGGCTTGACCTCAGGCTTCGGTCTCCGGTGCCTGACATCACCCTACGCTGGGGCCGGCAGCGCTCGGCCGAAATGCTGCCGGAAGGTAGCGTTCGCCATGGGGCAAATGGGGTGTCTTTAATGAAAGGGGAGATTGATACCGCACATCAGATCAGCCCTGCTGAGCATTGTAAGAAGCAACCTGAGTTTAAATCCGAGTCAGTAGATGAGCGGTACCTGAATCTGTAGCGTGGTGTTACACGTCGATCCAAGGCATCTCTGTTCTGGAAGCCACGCCCACCAGGTTCTCTACCGTGGTTCTGTCCCCCAAGGGCATATCCAGCACTGTTAGAATCAGACGCAGAGCGTTGCCCTCGGTAACATTGAGCTGGCTCCTGTGCGCACGTACGTGGGATCCGCGGGGCTCGACGGGCCCGCCGTAGGAACCCGCGGGGCTCGACGGGCCCGCCGTAGGAACCCGCGGGGCTCGACGGGCCCGCCGTAGGAACCCGTACAGCTTGCGCGCAGCTTTGCACATGATCCACGGCATTTGGGATCGGACGCTCCCAAACTTCATTTTGCCCCCCCGTTTCCAGGAGGAGGGGCGCAGTGAGGCCGTGTTGGGGGATTTGCACCCCCGTTTCCAGGAGGAGGGGCGCAACCAGGCTGTGTTGGGGGCAATAAGAGGGGCGTGTTCTGCGCGCAGTGGAGGACGCAGGGTCGGCTGGGATTGGGAGTCCAGGCCAGTTGCACTAGCTCCAGTCCCCACCGTCCCAGTATCAGCAGGGGGAGGCACAGACAGGGCTCCTGCCCCCGCTACAGTCCCTGTAGTTGCAGGTCTCATCCAACACGTTTACTCCTCCGTTCTTCTCTGCCACAATCACACGCTCTTCCTCCTAATGCTTTTCAGAGCCAGTGCCCACCTCCCAGCCCCAAATCTAGCTACTCACCAGCCAAGTGAGAACCCCTGCCCCACAGTCATTAGCCCAAAGGCCCAGCGTTCCAGCGTTGACACCACCTCTTCCCTGTGAGGGTCCAGTGGAGGGTCCCCACTGTCCGCGAATCTCCAAAGTGGGGGGGGGAGGGGGTGTCAGATGCTCCATGCATCTTTCCGTCTCTCGCAAACCCTGGCTCCCGGCCCCCAAGGGTTAACCCTGGGCGTTTCTGCTGAGGCCTGGGGGAGCCGGCATGTGAGAGCAGGTTTATAGATGGCGGCGGAAGCTCCAATTGCATTAGGGCCCAGTATTCAATCACCGGCACCGGGGCCGAGCACAGAATTGACATGTTCAAAAAGCACGGCCAGGAAAACAAAAGCACCATGTCATGTGTCAGAATGACAAATCCCAGAGCCTGCCTTCCCTTTTGCTCCCTGTACATAGATCCATAGGCACCTCCAGAGCCCAGCTGGACCCAGACCCATTCGGGCTCCAAAGGAAATCATCTTCTCTCCTTCATGAATGCCAAGAGAAGCCGGCCCCCTCCCTCCGCTCCCACGACCGCAGCCTCCGTTTGAATTCACGTACAGAGTCGTTCTCTTGGAGTATGACGTGGGAAAGGCTTTAGTCCGTTCGCAGAATCTCAGAGTTGGAAGGGGCCTCGAGGCCTCCCTGCTTGGAGGCAGGAGGCCGACAGCTACAACGTCCCCGACAGATGGGGGGGGGCAGCCGATACTAGGAAGCTTTTCCTGCTCGCTAACCAAAATCTCTCTTCCTGTAACTTGAGCTCATAATTTCTCGTCCTGCTCTTTGTAGCAATGCAGAACGCTTCTCTGCCATCTTCTTGGGGACCGTCTGTTCGCTATTTGAAGACCACTTCAAACTTCCTTTATAAGACTTGCTTTTCCTCCTTGCTTTAAGGAGGACAGTGTCCTCTTTTAAATGAGGTGCCAAAATTGGACGCAACACTCCAGGTAGCTCTGACCAGCGCAGAATGGAGCGAAACTATTACTTCTGCTGACATGGAAACAATGCTTCTATTAATGCAGCCTACAATTGTATTAGCCTTTTTTGCAGCTGCTTCACCCTGCTGACTCATGTTCAGTTTGCGATCCACCCCAGTCCCTAGATCCATTTCACAGGTGCTGCTGCCAAGCCAGGTACCCCTGATGCCCCCATCCCCGGTCTTATACATCATGTTAGCTCCAGATTCTTTGCTAAAGTGCCACCTTCAGTAGCATTGTCTAATCATAGAAACATGGCGCTGAACAGACCGCAATGCTCTCTTCCCCCTTGCACTGTGCCCTGTGTACCTGCAGCATCCCAAATAAAATTCACCAAATGGAAGATGAGCCCCTGTGATAAATCCTCCGCAAGCAGAGCAAAGGGGTGACCAGAACTCCCCAGGGTCAGCAATAGCTATTAGTACGATAGGGCTACATGACTCAAACCCAGGACCCATACTCATCCTACAACATCCCCAACAGATGGCTGTCTGGCCAATATTTTTCACATATTTTTGTACCCGTGGACCGAGAACTTGCTTAGATGTCCAGCTGTACCTTCATAAAGCCAATAAACTAAGGCTACTGCTCTGTCCGACACGCAAGCTTACCAGCAGGAGATCCACACTTCCGCCTTTCCTGCGAGACTAGAGCTGCGCATCATCTGATTCACGCAGGCTCCCGCGGCTGCACAAGACGTCTCGTGGAAAAGCACCCTCCGCCTTGTTAATAATCCTCCAACGGTCTAGTAGAGGCACCTCAAGAGTCACCCGGTCCAGCCTCCAGCACCACCACAGAATTCAATTCACCAGACCCAAACTGCTCGTTCGCACAGAAAAATCCACCAACAAGAAGCCGCGCCTGTAACGAAAACCTTCCCTGCGTAGAGATCAGGACTTGACGAGAACACGTCAATGCCTGAAATAACAGGGAACCAGGTGTCTCAAACAAGCGAGCGTCTTAGCTTTCCTGTAGCTTTATCATGCTGTCCAAGGAGGAATTCTCGCCGTGGATCCGTGTTATCCCCTTGTTACAGATTGAGAAACTGAAACGAGAATAGTTCACATTCCCGAGCTGCAGTTAACTCTGGGGTGGCTAAAAGGGCCACCATGGTTCCTCGCGCGCGCAACGTGGCCGCCATTGTTCAACAAGATGGTGGCCGTGTTGCACGTGCACAAAATAGCCTTCAGCTTCTTTCGTTGGGTCAAGTCCTGATCGGGCCAAACGGAACGGCCTGTTCTGACGGAATGGGAACACGGCTGGATTTCGCCATTCAGCCGTCTTGGGGATGCACGTGCTCTGTCTGAATCCCCAGCTCCCGAAGGTTGACTTTGCTTGAAGTCTCAGGGGGCTGGGAGAACCAGATCCCCAATGTCTTAGATCAGAACTCGAGGCATCCCAGATGGCTAGACCCTTGGAAATGTGACATGCCCAAGGATCTTACAGCAGGAGCGGGAATGCCTCTTCCCTCCCAAAGGCCACTCTGAAAATTAGTACATTTAACATTCCAAGCACACATAACGGGTGTGCTTAGACTGGGAGGGTTCAGATCATGGATCTGTGCCATGGATCCACTGCCGTATTCGTGAGTGCATACCCTCATCTCCTCTTAAGAACTTGCCCTACTGGGTCAGAACCACCGAGAGTAGCCAGCTCCAGTAGCGCGAGAGAAATACAAGGACAGGTCATGACGGTCTGACCCATCGCCTGCTGACCACTCCCAGCTACCGGTAGCTAGGGGTTTAAGCCCCAACTAGTAAACATTTATGGCTCTATCCTCTAGCTTCCTTCCCCGGAGCTCACTCTTTCAGGGCTTGAGGTCAGAGACTGGATCCATGGTCCAGAAGCAGAATTCATTTGGTTTTGAGTATTTTAATATATATACATATTAATATGTATATTAACCCAGATAGATTAGATTAGATTAATGTTTGTAATGCAAGACCTTTTTGTTTGACCGGACATTTGGCAGGTGGGGGTAGGGGAGTTGTGGGTTAGGGGATTTCATTTGATTTTGAGTACTAAAATACGTTAAAAAAAAAACACAATCAAATCCCCTAGCCCAGAACTCTCCGGCCCCCACCCCTGCCAATGCCCGGCCAGACAAAAAGTTCTTCCGTTGCCAACCCGGGATCTAGGGCTGCTGTTCTTGGAGCAGTGGTTCTTTCCTGCCTCCGTGTGTTGTGTAGGTGGTATCGAGTGCCGTTTGGAGATGGACTTCCTGCGTCAGCCCCTGGGGTGGCAGTCGGTTTCTGAAACGTGGCGTTGTTTGGGTTTCCGATCGGCCGCCACTGACCCGTTTGCCCTTTCTGCCCCCTGCAGGCTCACTTCCGAAGAGATGAGTTTCTGGGAAGGATCAACGAGATTGTTTACTTCCTCCCCTTCTGCCACTCGGAGCTCATCCAGCTGGTCAACAATGAGCTGAACTTCTGGGCTAAGAGGGTAAAAGCAAACTCTGGTGGGGAGGGGCGGAGGGGATTTTACTTCTCCTTCATGCATGAAACCCCAAATCAGGCCTTTGCCCCAGGGCCTCTGGAATCGGCCTGGGCGCGGCACCCAATACACATTACGCTTGGTCAGTGGTTCACACGCTTCCCCGGCGAAACGTGTATTTTAAACGGCTCATTTAATGGAAGGGGATGGGCAGGATAAAAATAGGAATAAATAATCAGTCATTCTGAAGCTGCAGATTGGCTGCTCGGACCCAAACGGACATCCAGGTCAATCGTGGGGCAGACACCAGCACAACAGCTGTTGTGATGTGTGAACAGTGCTGCTACGAATCATTTCTATTGCGCTACTAGGGCATTCGCGACATTTTGCAGTCACGGATTTTCAGAGACAAGTCCCTGCCCGGGGGGGGTGCTTACAATCTAAGATGGGCACGGGTGAGGGGAACACAGGGAAAAACCAACACTCGCACATTCCCATTTTACAGATGGGGAACTGAGGCTGAGAGGTTGGTGACTTGCCCAAGTTCGCCCAGTGATTTCATGGCTAGGGTGGGATTCGAACCCTGGCTTCCCAGGTCCAGCACCTTATCCGCTACACCCCACTGGCTCTCACCCTAACCCATGAACAAGGAGGAAGAGCAGCGGAGGGGAAACACAGTGGGCTCTTCTGAGGCCTGGCCCCACCCAGCTAGAGGCCTCGCTTCAGTGCCCCGCCCCCTTTCCCCTTTAGCCCTGCCCCATGATGTCACACTCCGCAAGGGGCAGGACAACTCCTGATTGGTTCGTGTGACCGTCAGCCCCGCTCCCCCAGCCCAACCAAATGGAACAGGACAAAATTAGACTCCAGTTTGGGTCCGGCCGTCATGCCTTCCTTAGGAAACTTGAATTCTATCCTCCTGCCTCATCCTAGATTTCCCACGTGACCTTCGGAGTCACACAGTCTCTCTGGGCCTCGCTTTCCCGCCTGTACAATGGGGATAAGAGCCTTGCCCTTACTCCCGGGGAGGGTTGGGGGTGTGAAAAAAATGCAATCGCTAACGACTGTGAGGGGCTGCTGAGGCCCTGCCTCCGTGCCCCCTTTGGGCCTTTCTCCGCAGCCAGAGAGCTGGGTAACTCACTGCTTCTCTCCCATCCCCTGCAGGCCAAAGCCAGGCACAACATCACTCTGCTTTGGGACCGGGAGGTCATGGACGTGCTAGCGGACGGCTACAATTTGCACTACGGCGCTCGATCAATCAAGCACGAGGTAGAGAAGGGATGGGGAGAGAGGAGCCATCCATGCCCAGGGTCAGCCCATCCGTTTCCAAGGGGACGGCCTTCCGGAGCCATGAGAGTCCCACCAATCCCGTGAGGCCACCCCTTGAAAGCCAAGCCGGGGTCTCTGCCGGGGACCAGCGGCGGAGCTCCCATGTTTTCTCGGCACTACCGGTATCTGTTTTCTGTCTGAGCATGGGATCGCATCTGATCCTGGGCGTTTAATGGAAGCAGCAGGAAGGCCTGAACTGATGCCTTTGAAGCCAACTGTTGTCTCCCCTGTACCGCTAACATACTCTGGCTGGGCCTCAGCCACACCCCTTAGCCTCCTGATTGGCTGTTGCTCCAGTGTTGGCCCACCCCGTTTCCTGATTGGCTGCCTGCCAGGTTTTAAGGCTGGCTGGTAGCAGCAGGAAGTGGGATCACGTCACCCTTCCTGTTCCCGCCTGAGCTCTCTGCCCTGCGTTGATTGTGCTTTGCATCCGCTCTGCCCCTGTATCTGCCCTTTTCTAGTTCTCCCCAGCCCTGTGTCTACTCCCTGGCCCCGATGCTTAACCTGCTCTCGATCCCGATCCCCTGCCCATCTACCCCCACCCCCCCAGCCCAGAATGCAGACGCAGGACGTGCCCAATTGCACAGCCCTCGCCTTCTGCACACGCCACGTGGGGGATGTAACGTCCGTCAAACATTCCAGACGGCATCGCTACCGTAGAGCGAGGGGAGACCTGGACTCTCGGGGAGCCCTAGGAAAATCTCAGAGGGAACAGGAGCGGTGCCAGCAGATCACCCCTACTCACTCTAGAAATTTCCTAGCGGCGGTCTGACTGCTTGCAAAGGGCCTCGCCAAGAAGAAAGTTTTCAGAGTGGGTGAATAGAATCATAGAATGGTAGTTGGAAGTGATCATCCAGTCGAGCTCAATGCAGGAAATCCTCAGCTACAGCATCCCCGACAGGTGGCCGTCCAGCCTCTGTTTGAAACCCTCCAGTGACAGGGAGCCCACCCCCGCCCTAGGCCGTGTCGGTTCCACTGTCCCACAGCTCTTAGCGTTAAGAAGTTCTTCCTAATGTTTAGCCAAAATCTGCTTTCTTGTAATTGGAGTGCTGCCTCCACCCACTCTGAGAAGTTCCTTCCTTCCTGGTGGAGTTGAGTAATTGGAGTGCTGCCTCCACCCAATCTGAGAACTTCCTTCCTTCCTGGTGGAGTTGAGTAATTGGAGTGCTGCCTCCACCCACTCTGAGAAATTCCTTCCTTCCTGGTGGAGTTGAGTAATTGGAGTGCTGCCTCCACCCACTCTGAGAACTTACTTCCTTCCTGGTGGAGTTGAGTAATTGGAGTGCTGCCTCCACCCACTCTGAGAACTTACTTCCTTCCTGGTGGAGTTGACGACACTGGGGCAAAGGAGCCCACTGGTGGCAGGGGAGATGCTGCCTTCATGGGTAAGCCTTGCCCCCGCTCTTGCTCTTGGGGGGGGCATAATTGGGACATGAGCCTGCCCCCGCCCCTCCCCGCCAGCCGCTGGTTCAGAGGAGATGCGAGTGACCATATTGTACAGGGTCTCACCTTGCTAAGATCCGGCCCCGTGTAGAAAGGTTTTGCCACCCCTGTAACTGAGGGAGTTATCCACTGAAACCATCATGAGAACAAGAGTCCGTCGTTAATTAGAAAAACGGGGCAAAACTTTTAATTTCATTTTTTTTTTTTTTTAAATCTGACTTTCTTGTTTTGCATTGTGCAAAATGGGGGGGGGGAAAGCTGTTAAAATGGTTAAAAGCAGAGCAAAACGGCTTTCACAAATTGAAATTATTTAACCGGCAAATCCCCCAAAATTGTAATTATTTAAAATGTTGCTCTGTAGCTTAAAAAAAAAAAAACTTTTTGTAAAAAAAGAATACGTTGCTGAAGAACAGAGATTACTGGCAAATTTTTCATGAAAAAGAATAGTGTGAAAATATTTTGAAAATGGACAAAAAGGGTCAGAATTGTTTTTTCCTCAGCGTTTTTTGTTGATTAAATATTCTAGTTTTCATTGTTATTTGCGCATGTATATGGGGGGGGGGGGGGGGGAAAATGGGCAAGGCCTCCTCAGTTATGGCCACTCACACCTCTGCCCAAGACGCAGGCCGTGAGGATCCACAAACCCCTCACTCCGGCGTAGCCCGTTTGCGGCTCTGCGTTACTCCCGTGTAGCTCCGTGGGCTTCCGGGCGGCTCTGCCAGAGTCCGTGGTTCATGGATCCCAGCCAGAAAAGAGAGCCCGTGTGTCAGCGCACGGTGTTCGCTTCTGTCTGGCACCCGTTGGAACCAACGGAAATAAAAAACCAAAGAGATTTGATAGTTTCAGAGCTGGTGGAGGGGGATATGAAACCACCTGCTTCAAGGACCGACATCCATCTCATAAGAACATAGGAAGTGGCAGACTGGGTCAGACCAATAGTCCGTCCAGCCCAGCATCCTGTCTCCGACGGGCCACCCACAATCTCTTCAGAGAAGTACACAACAGATTATAATGGCGTGATCTGTTCCCTGACAGTCAGAGTTTATGTTCCTCTGATCAACTTTTGATCTATCCTCATTTATGGACCTATCTCTCCAGTCCTTTAAGCCCAGCTACGAGTCTGGCCTTCACAACATCCTCCAGCAGCGAAGTTCCACAAGTTAATTGTTTGTTGAGCGAAAACGTTTTGTTTGTTTGTTTGCTTGAATATTGTGTGCAGTTCTGGTCACCCCATTTCAATCAAAGAGATAGTAGAACTAGAAAAGGTGCAGAGAAGGGAGACAAAAATGATCAAAGGTCTGGAACGACTTTTGTACGAGGAGAGGTTGGGGCTCTTCAGCTTGGAGAAGAGACGACTGAGAGGGAATAGGATAGAAGTTTATAAAATCCTGGGCGGTGTGGAAGGAGTCAATAGGAAGTTGTTATTTACCCTCTCAAATAGTATTAGGACTAGGGGACATTCTGTGAGAGTAACTGGCAGCAGAGCTAAAACAAATTTTTAAAAGTATTTTTTCATGCAACACGCAATTAAGTTGTGGAATTTGTTGCCAGAGGACGTGGCCAAGACCAGTAGCATCGCTGGATTTTAGAAAAGGATTGGCTAAGTTCTTGGAGGACAGGTCCATTAACGGCTATTATTTATTTATTTGTTTGTTTGTTTAAATTTATACCCCACTCTTCCCAAATTGGTCAGGGGTACATAACCTCTAACTGTCGGGAGCTGGGGGAAAACAACAGGGAATGGATCCCCCATTGTGACCTGTTGGGGACTTCTCCCAAGCCACCGAGATTGGCCACTGTCGGAGACAGGACGCTGGGCTCGATGGACCATTGGTCTGACCCAGTCTGGCACTGACTATGTTCGTATGTTTTAAATCGGTTGGCAGTTAGTTTAATGGAGTGTCCCCTAGTTCTAGTACTTTTCATCTGTTAATGATTAGAGCAAATCTTTCATGGGGAAAGATTGCACCTCATCCGTTTAGTATGGACGTTTTGCTTCTTCCTTTGAGCATCTGGCTGAGACAGGAGATTGGGCAACTGTAGGTCTGGCAGATCCTGCGTTCTTAAGTTAGAGATTGAAAAAAACCCTTCAGGATCATGGTGCAACCACACCTGGAATCCTGCGTCCAGTTCTGGTCACCCCATCTCAAAAAAGACAGAGTAGAACTGGAAAAGGGTGCAAAGAAGGGCAACAAAACTGACCCAAGGCTTAGAACAGCTTCTGTATGAAAGGCTCGATTGGTCGGGGCTCTTCAGCTTGGAGAAGAAACAACTGAGAAGGGGATAGGATAGAAGTTTACAAGTTCATGAAAGGTGCGGGGAACAGGTAAACAGAGCTGCTATTTACCCTTTCTAAAAATAGTAGAACCAGGCGTCACTCCATGAAATTAGCAGGCAGTAGATTTAAAACAAATACAAGGAAGTACTTTTTCAACCAATATACAATAAATCTGTGGAACTCACTGCTAGAGGATGTTTCTCAGGCCAGTAGCATAACTGGCTTCAGAAAGGATTTGAATGAATTTTTGGAGGCCAACTCGGGGCTACTCGTTAGGTTAATCAGGGGAACGAGTCCCTTGATTGTCAGGAGCTGGGGGAGTCTGGCAGGAAATGGATTACGCAGCTGTAGCTTTCTGCGTCTTCCCCTGAGGCCACTGAGGCTGTCTGCTGTCAGAGACAGGATGCTGGGCTAAATGGGCCATTGGTGTGACCGGTAAATGGTGCGCTGTAAGCCACCCTGCAAGGCTTTTTCTTGCCAATCTGACTGGATGGAGTTGAGAGGGTGGAGGTTTGGCTCACATGGGTTCTGCTGTCACCCCAGGTTGAACGCCGCGTCGTGAACCAACTGGCGGCTGCCTACGAGCAAGACCTCCTGCCGAGAGGCTGCACCTTGCGAATCACGGTGGACGACTCAGACAAGCAGCTGCTGAAAACCAAGGACAGCTCCTTCTCCGCGGGGGAGGGGAGGAAGGCTCCGACTCTGCGGCTCGAGATCGTGGAGAAGGACAGCAAAAGCCGCAAGCTGGATATCCAGGCCCCCCTGAACCCGGACCAAATGTCCTACTCCATATAGGCGTGAGGAAACGCCGCCAGCCACTGCCCTCCGCCAAGGAGGGGCCCGCCAGCCCGTCCCCGGTGGCGCCAGTTGGCAATAAAGTAACTCTGAGATGTCGATTCTTTGCAGAGTGTCCCATCAGCCAGTAGGGACGATGGAGGTGCAGCCCCGGGACCCAGAATCAGGGCCGTCGTTTGGGGAGGGCAGCGCTGGTGATGGTGTTGTTTAATTGCGCTCTTCAGGAATGAGGATCCCCTGGGATCCCCTTCCCCTCTTTCTGCTCCAGGACCATCTAGGGCTCTTCCATTTCCCGCCCGGCTTGCCAAGCTGTTTGGCAGGTTAAGTGCGTTTCAGCATGGAAAGCCTTGGGAGCACCAGGGTTTTCAAAGAGGAAATTCACCAGATTTCAGTTTCTTCTCTGGTGTCTCCTTCCGAAAGAGAACAGGCAACGCTGTGGGGCACTTAGGGACGAGGGGACCTTCTCTTAATACTTTACGGGTTTCGGTTGATAATCACGGTGCACCCTCCAGCCACAGACACTCAATCCGGATCCTTAATTTATTTCAATAAATGCAGAACGTCTCCCTGGCTCACTGTCTGCTTCCTACCAGGATGATGATCTGGCGAGAGGAACGAGGCCATGTCCCATCCATTTGTGGGGCATGGAAATAAACAATGCAACGCCAGACCAGTGTCGCTCCCCTTCCTGCGAGAGGCAGGTGTGGTGGGAATCCCTGAAGCTCTGGCTGGGAACATGGCTGAGCCTGGCAAGCGTGGGACAGAGGTTCCCCAACCTTGGCTCACAGTTTACTCCTACTACTTATGATTTCGACAGTGCTGCTAGGCGTACGGGCGCTTCACAGTCACAGATCTCGGAGAGAGGTCCCTGCCCAGTGGGCTTACAATCTAAGATGGGCAAGGGAACACAGGGAGAGACAGACACTCCCATTTTACAGATGGGAAACTGAGGCTGAGAGGTCGTGACTTGCCCAGGGCCCCCCCAGTGAGTTCATCAACTAAGGGGAGAGTCCAAGTCCACTCCACTGGCTTGATTTCATGGTAGCCGCGGATGAGCTGGTGATCCCAGTCGATACCAGTATATTTTGCCTGGGTCTGGTGCCGACGGGGGTCACGGGGTTATGAAACCACAAATTAAAGTATCAAAATAGGGTCTCATATGTGGGGGGAAATTTGGAAACTGCTGGCTGTGAATCCTGGCCCAAGGTCTATTGGAGTTCCTGCGTCTAGCTGGAACAGAGAGTTCATTCTGTAACTGCGCGAAATACCAACATCGTTAAAAAAAAAGGCAGTAGAAATAGAAAAGGTAGAGAGAAGAGCAACAAAAAATAGAAAGGGTCTGGTGGAACATTCCCGATAGCCGATTGGTTGGTCGAGCAGTAACCGCATGCCAGAGCAGTTAGCCGGAATTGTTTTACCGTTTCCCACATAACCAACCTATCGTTCCTCAGCGTTCCAGCATTTTCTGTTTAGCAAAGCTGCATCCAGCAGATTTGGACTGGGTCTCCGGTGAGAAACGGAGTTAAACCCGAAACCAGGGTCTGGGGGAGGTGAACAGGAAGGAAATGACAGGCAAATGGAACTAACCCGTGACCATGGAACGGGTGGTAACACCACGCCGGTCAGAGGTGCAAAGCGGTCAGGGTTGGTTAAATCATTGAGTAATACAGGTATCGCTCGGTGCGGATCAGTTACCACAAATCTGGTGGTTACTGCCAGTTACCGTCCAGTTCGCTCTTTCAGCTGCAATCCTGCTCACAGAACACGGTTCTTGCTGCTTCCTGTTCCTCAGAGCAGATTACGCTCACGCTCCGGAACCGCTTTCTGGAAAAGATTCAATATCTCAAGGTTAAACTCTGCGTCCTATCCATCCCCAGCGTCAAAGCCCAGGGCAAAGATTCCCTGTCCAGACAAATTGAAAGTCGCATTGTCTTGTACACGTAAAAATTGGCTTCGTTCCCCAAGTGGTTGTTACAAAAAGTTCAAGTTGCCAGGACCCCGTTGCTGTTCTCGCAGTGTCCGAAACACGAGCCGCAAACCACCTGTGTGTGGGGAGGGGCATCGGCGAGGCAGGTAGATTGTGGAGCCGGAAGCAGAGAGAGGGACAGAGTGAGACAGAACAGAGAAGCAGGGACTGGGGAAAAGGCAGAGCAGGATTGGAGCAGAACAGGCAAGAACTGTGGACAAGGGATCAGGCAAGACCAGGCAGCGGTGGGAGATAGGCTGCACCACACATCTTCCTGGGTGGCCTTAAACCCAATCAGGGTGTGACCGCCACAGATAGCAACGGGCTAGGGCGGAGGGAAGCAGAGCCAAGCCACCATTTGAGCTTGGGTCCTGATAGACCACTGGATGTACTGGCCTCCAAACTCCTAGCAGATTCACAGACACAACTTACCCTGCAAGAGTATCTCTGCCAGGATCCCCACTGAACTCTAGCTCGCGGCCGTAGCCATGAACTCGAGGGCTAGACTTGGGCAAGGAACCTCAACTCCCCATCTGTAAAATGGGAAGAAGAATGGACATCACGTAGCTATAACGGGGACAGGAGGGGCAGCTGAGTCGGGGAGCTGGGGCATCCCCTGCCCCAATACAACATAGCTTTGCCCCTGCCTGCCCCACAGGCCTGTTGTAAAAGTGAACTAAGGATTGTCAAACATTTTGGATTAATATTAATCTATCCAACCATAAAGGAGCAACTGTCCCACCTCCATGACCAGTACATGTACTTCATCATCATATACATATAGTATGAAAATATCATAATGCCTCTATATAAATCGATGGTGCGACCGCACCTTGAGCGCTGTGTGCAGCTCTGGTCGCCCCATCGTAAAAAAGACAGTGGAAATAGGAAAGGTGCAGCGAAGAACAACAAAAATGATCAAGGGTCTGATGGAACAGCCTCCCGTCCGAGGAGAGGCTGGAGAGGCTGGGGCTCTTCAGCTTGGAGACGAGACGGCCGAAGGGACAGGATAGAAGTTTATAAATCGGGAGCGGTGCAGAACACGTTAATGGGGAACAGTAATTTACCCTCTCAGATAGTACTAGAACTAGGGGACACCCCATGAAACTTAACAGGGAGCAGATTTAAAACAATTAAAGTATTTTTTCAGTCAACGCACAATTAAGTTGTGGAATTTGTTGCCAGAGGACGTGGTCAAGGCCAGTCATATCGCTGGGTTTAAAAAAGGGCTGGGCAGGTTTCGGGAGGGTAGGTCCATTAGCAGCTGTTAGCCAGGTAGGGTTTGGAGTGCATGCTCTCAGACAGTCGGGAGCTGGGAGTGAACAACGGGGAATGGATCCCCCCATTACGACCTGTTGGGAACTTCTCCCAAGAGACCGAGATGGGCCACTGTCGGAGACAGGACACTGGGCTTGATCGATCATTGGTCTGACCCAGTCTGGCACTGAGATTGCAAGGATTATTGAGTTCAACTCTGCTGAGTGCAGGCTCTGTCAGACCTGAATCACCCCAGATGCAGGCTCCTCCAGCCTCTTCTTAAGAACCTCCAATGCTGGTGAATCCACAACTTCTCTAGGTAACTTGTTCCCTGACAGTCAGGACATTTTCCCTAAGGTTCAGTCTAAGTCTCCCTTCCTGCAGCTTGGGGACCTGGCAGGGGTACGCGGGACCGCTGAAGTGGTTCCACTCATTCCTGGAGAAGGGCCATACTCTGCACTGAGTAGAGGGTTGGACCCAGAAGTGCCAGACTGGGTCAAACTAATCGTCCATCAAGCCCAGCATCCTGTCTCTGACAGTGGCCGATTTTGGTCACTTGGGAGAAGTACCCAACAGCTCACAATGGGGTGATCTGGCCCTTCCTAGCAAGGGAGAATTATTTATTTTTATTCAATCAACTTTTTATCCTGCCCTTCCCTCAAAGACCCAGGGCAGCTTACAGAAATATATAATATATATAACATAACACATATAAAAACAAACCATTTAAAAGAAACCCTAAACCCCCTTACCCTCCAACCCTCTCCCTAACCCCCCCCCCCCCCCCCCCCCCCCCCCCCCCGCCTCATCCCACCCAATCCTATCCCAAGCAGCCAAACAAAAATGTCGCCCATCTCTTCCAAAAGACAAGCAGGCTTGGGCGTCGGCCGATCTCCAAGAGGAGGGAGTTCCATCAAGTGTGGAGCAGCCACCGAGAACATCTCTCTGCCTGCCCTCGTTGTACAAACCTCACGGGAAGTTAGTACTTGCAAGAGGGCACCCTTTGCCGACCTCAGAGACTGTGACGGAACATAAGGGAAAAGGCGGGTCTTTCAGATTCTTGGAGCCCAACCTGTTTAGGGCTTTAGAGGTGAAAAACCAGCCCCTTGAATTGTGCCCGGAAAGCTATCGGCAGCCAACGCAGACTCCAGAGCACCGGTGTCATGTGTTCCTGGCGACCCACCCAGACAGAAAATGGGCCGCGGCATTCTGCCCCAGCTGAAGCTTCCAGACAGCCGTCAAGGGCAGCCCCAAACAGAGTGCGTTGCAATGGTCTAGCCTCAAGGTTACGAAGGCACGGATGACAGTGGCCAAGTCTCCGATCACATCCTTCTCACCAGATGAAGCGCTTCTGCCCGCCGCTGCCACCTGACAATCCAGGTGCTGCAGTGGATCCAAGAGCAGCCCAAGGCTACAAACCTAGATGCCCAAAGGAGGCCGGGCCCCATCCATAACAGGGGTCCCTATGTTCCCCAGGTCACACGGCTGGCCAACCACCGTCACTTCAGTCTTGTCTGGATTCAGCTTCAGTCGGTGTTTACTCGGTGGCAGCCAGACACCGGGTAAGTACCGAGACTAACGAACACGGGTCAGATGGGAAAAAAGATGTCGAGTTGGGGCTCCTCAGGATACTGATAACATCTCACTCCAAATCTCCTAGCGATCCTGCGCAGGGGCCTCAAGATACACCCTGAACAGGAGCGGGAACAAGATGGAACGCTGCGGGACCCCACAAGGGAACTCCCGGGGTGGGTGACAAGCCCCCGCCCATCAGCCCCTCTGGGTTCTCCCAGCCAGGAACGAGTGGAACCATCTCGAGGGGTCCCCTGTGGCCCCGCAAAGTCCCGCAGTCAGGACAACACCACCCCACGATCAACTGTATCACAGGCCGCCGAAACATCGAACAAAATCAAGATGGTCCGAGTGTGCTCCACTCCCTTGTCTTTGACAGCCTTTCCGATATGCGTAGACTGTTACCATGCCTCCCCTCCTAAGTCGCCTTTTCTCTACACTGAACATCCCCAAATCCTTCATCGTCTCCTCGAAGGATTTGTGTTCCAAACCCTTGGTCATTTCTGCTGCTCTCCTCTGCCCCCTCTTCAGCTTCCATGTCCTGCTTCAAACGGGGTGCCCCGAACCCAAAGACAGCCCTCCTACTGGGGCCTACCCAGAGCGGGGTTGAGCGTCACAGTGACTCCCCGTGTTCTGCACACAATGCTCCTGTTGACGCAGGCTAGGATGCCAATAGCCTCCTTTGCCCCACCAGCACCCTGCCAATTCGTCTTCAGCCGGTGAACCGCCACTACCCCTAGGTTTTTCTCTGCCACGCGGCTGCCGATTCAGTTAGTCCCCAATTTGTATTGACACATTTGGGGGGGGGGGGGGGGGGTTAAGCTCGTTAGGTTTCAATGGGACTATTCCAGAGTAAGAAGATTGTGCCTTATGGTCTGAGATCTGTTGCTGCCACCCCTCATTGGGTTCCCTAGTAGCAGCTGTGTTTTGTGACGCTGGGCTTCAGAGAGGCGCTGGGTCACCCTACCAGTCTACTGGCTTTTCCAGATTTTTGGGGAGAATTTATTTTGGGGAATTGGGAGTGGGTTAGGGTTATCTCTTTGCCACACTGGATGTCCAGTCTCTCCTCTCTAGACTTGGAGCATCTTTTGTGCCTCCCACATTTCACCATTAGATTGTGATCGCTGGCTCGAGACTTGGTGAGAGTCTGCTTTTGTTTTGCACATTTCGCTATGGCAAGGCAGTCTGTTCAATGAATAGTGCTGTGCAGGAACTGGGCAGTCCAGCTTGTTGCTAGTTTGAGTTTATTCTCTCCTATAACTAGTATCTTGCCATTTGATGTGTTGGTCATGGCCAAGCCATTTGAGCATCCTTCTGTGGTGGTTGTGGGGACACTTAGCTCAGGCAGTGACGTGATGCAGGGTGGATACACTTTGCATTTGGGTTCAGTTAGTTGTGTGGGGCCACATTCCGATGAATAGAGGTAAACTGAAGTACTTCACTTTGTTAGCATTCAGACAAACAGTGTAAGCTGAGTAATTCAATTGAAGTACCTACACCCCTTCAGTAGCGTTCACATGAACAGTGTAATCTGAAGCAATTATTTTGGGGTAACTAAATTGAAATAACTACACCTCTTTGGTGGTGTTCAGACAAACAGTGTAAACTGAAGTAGAACTGCATCCATTTCCCTTCTCAGTGAAATGTAATTATCACTGAATTGTGGTTACCGCCCTCACACTGATAAGCGTTCACACAGTTACTTTGAAATTCAAACTGAAGAGATGGGTATACTCCTGATTCTTTAGAAACACGTGCCTCTGTTCCTGCTCCCGAATAACGTCTGTTCGTATGAACGCTTCAGGAGTAAGACGGAAGTAAGGCCCCAACTACATCAAATTAACCAGTCGTCAGAACATCACCCGATTCCCATGTTCCTGATGCGGGCAAGAGTTTTCAAAGAAGCCAACGGCACAGCGCAAGGCTTTGCTGTTTACAAAGCCGTTTCCCGATGCTCATTCTCCACAGCGTTTCCACAAGGGACAGCGGGTCAGCAGGGAGAAAAGTCCCAGGTTATTTTATTGGTTTTTAATTGTGTTTCAGGAACAGAGAGATGGTGTGCCTTTAAGCAAACAGTAGAAGGGGGGGAGAGGGCTCCCTGTGACAGATCAAATAAATGTGTCATTGCCGCCCAGCCCAGAAACAATAAGAACCAGGCAGGATCTGGAGGAGAGAAACATCAGGCTGTGACGAGAGAAATTCAATTACTGCCAGCCTTCAGCCCCGTGCCGGGACGGTAATTCGATTAGAACCGGGCGAGCTCCAGCTAGCGGAGGGGGGCCGCCAAAAGCAGCGTAGGCCAGGTCCAAGCCAGGCCGCCTTGTCTGTGTTGAAACAATGCCATCGAAAGGCAATGGGGCTCGGGGTGGGAGAAGGGGGGCTGTTGGGGGCAGAGGGGAGAGTTATGGGTGGTCCATGAATATCATAGGCCTTTCCTATTGTCTGTCCACGAGACTGTGGTAAGTGGGCCGCAAAAACAGCCATGATTACGCGTCTGTCGAGAGAGAGGACGTGGTGGCCATGCCAGAGTCACAGGGTCATTCAGATGATCTCATTTGTTGGACCAACTTCTGTCGGGCAAGGGAGGCAAGTTATCAAGACACGCTGGGTTCTTCATCGGGGGATAGGCAAGTCAGGCACAAATATCGGCATTATAGTCATCTTTGTGAGGCAGGCTATGCCCATTGGGGTCATCCTCCCAGGTCCCTCCATTCCCTGGTGATGGGCACCTTTGCCCATTGGGGTCATCCTCCTAGGTCCCTCCATTCCCTGGTGATGGGCACCTTTGCCCATTGGGGTCATCCTCCCAGGCCCTTCCATTCCCTGGTGATGGGCACCTTTGCCCATTGGGGGTCATCCTCCCAGGCCCCTCCATTCCCTGGTGATGGGCACCTTTGCCCATTGGGGTCATCCTCCCAGGCCCCTCCATTCCCTGGTGATGGGCACCTTTGCCCATTGGGGGTCATCCTCCCAGGCCCCTCCATTCCCTGGTGATGGGCACCTTTGCCCATTGGGGTCATCCTCCCAGGCCCCTCCATTCCCTGGTGATGGGCACCTTTGCCCATTGGGGGTCATCCTCCCAGGCCCCTCCATTCCCTGGTGATGGGCACCTTTGCCCATTGGGGTCATCCTCCCAGGCCCCTCCATTCCCTGGTGATGGGCACCTTTGCCCATTGGGGGTCATCCTCCCAGGCCCCTCCATTCCCTGGTGATGGGCACCTTTGCCCATTGGGGTCATCCTCCCAGGCCCCTCCATTCCCTGGTGATGGGCACCTTTGCCCATTGGGGGTCATCCTCCCAGGCCCCTCCATTCCCTGGTGATGGGCACCTTTGCCCATTGGGGTCATCCTCCCAGGCCCCTCCATTCCCTGGTGATGGGCACCTTTGCCCATTGGGGGTCATCCTCCCAGGCCCCTCCATTCCCTGGTGATGGGCACCTTTGCCCATTGGGGTCATCCTCCCAGGCCCTTCCATTCCCTGGTGATGGGCACCTTTGCCCATTGGGGGTCATCCTCCCAGGCCCCTCCATTCCCTGGTGATGGGCACCTTTGCCCATTGGGGTCATCCTCCCAGGCCCTTCCATTCCCTGGTGATGGGCACCTTTGCCCATTGGGGGTCATCCTCCCAGGCCCCTCCATTCCCTGGTGATGGGCACCTTTGCCCATTGGGGTCATCCTCCCAGGCCCTTCCATTCCCTGGTGATGGGCACCTTTGCCCATTGGGGGTCATCCTCCCAGGCCCCTCCATTCCCTGGTGATGGGCACCTTTGCCCATTGGGGTCATCCTCCCAGGCCCTTCCATTCCCTGGTGATGGGCACCTTTGCCCATTGGGGGTCATCCTCCCAGGCCCCTCCATTCCCTGGTGATGGGCACCTTTGCCCATTGGGGGTCCATCCTCCCAGGCCCCTCCATTCCCTGGTGATGGGCACCTTTGCCCATTGGGGGTCATCCTCCCAGGCCCCTCCATTCCCTGGTGATGGGCACCTTTGCCCATTGGGGGTCCATCCTCCCAGGCCCCTCCATTCCCTGGTGATGGGCACCTTTGCCCATTGGGGGTCATCCTCCCAGGCCCCTCCATTCCCTGGTGATGGGCACCTTTGCCCATTGGGGGTCCATCCTCCCAGGCCCCTCCATTCCCTGGTGATGGGCACCTTTGCCCATTGGGGGTCATCCTCCCAGGCCCCTCCATTCCCTGGTGATGGGCACCTTTGCCCATTGGGGGTCCATCCTCCCAGGCCCCTCCATTCCCTGGTGATGGGCACCTTTGCCCATTGGGGGTCATCCTCCCAGGCCCCTCCATTCCCTGGTGATGGGCACCTTTGCCCATTGGGGGGCCATCCTCCCAGGCCCCTCCATTCCCTGGTGATGGGCACCTTTGCCCATTGGGGGGTCATCCTCCCAGGCCCCTCCATTCCCTGGTGATGGGCACCTTTGCCCATTGGGGTCATCCTCCCAGGCCCCTCCGTTATGGGAGTCTGTATGGAATTTGGGGGGTGGCGGTTACCAGTGGTCCATCGATCTGAAAAGTTTCGAAGCAGCTGTCCTAGAGCTTAGAAATGTGGTCTGGCTTGGTACACTGGAGGGTTGCACTCTCCAAAGCTTATTTCCCAGCTAGCTGCACGGAAATAGCTGTCTTGTTTTTCTCTCCCGCATGATATTTAAGAACCTCGAAAGCACCATACCAGGTCAGACCAATCGGGTGGAGGGGCAGGCACATTGCCATGTCGTATGGGGGTCCCAACCTTTCCGCATCTGCCCTGCTCTTGTTCTTTCTCCATCAAGTAAGATTGGGGTGAGGAACCTCAGGCCCAGAGGCTAAGTGTGGCCTGCAGGTAGTTTCTATGTGGGCCTTTTCCAGTTCCTGCATCTGGCCCCTGGATCCAGTTCCTACCCCCAGACGCTGAGACAGTGAGCTCAGGGGAAGAGCAGAAATGGTCGTCTCAGGGGGCAAACCACGAGAGGTTGGCAGCCCTAGTAGGCCCCTAAGCGAGAGGAAGGATCGGGCTGTAGGGGCCTGTGGGAGGTGCCAACTCGAGCATGGACAGTGTGCTAAAGAAATGACCCGGTATTCCAGATAGCTTGGTGGCTTTTTGGTTATTTACTCCGGTAAGTGTGGGGGTTAGCCATCAAACCAAAATGCCAGCTATGATGGTTTACTGCGTTACCAGTCCAGACAGAGAGAGGAAGGTCGAAATGAAGCAGTAATGCCGTAAATGGTAGTCTGGTTAACTGGATAGCTGCCAGGTACTAAACCAGATGCCATCTGACATCCAACCGGATACCATGCTCCCTGTCTGGATACCGTGCAGACGACGTGACTGCCCCAGGCCCTGCTGTTCTGGGGGGGGCCTGCAGTGTCCCCTGATTTCACCAGAGCAGACTGCGGGGGGCCCAGTCTCTCCCAGCAAGGCCTTAAACACATCCACCTCTAGGGCCCTTAAAGGTTGCCCCCTAATGGGGGCAGAGCCACAGGGGAGGGGAAGGAGACCACCAGGGGCCCCTCATTTTATCTTTGCCCTGGGCCCCGCAAATCCTAAGGCCAGCCCTGATCCTGCAATTAGGGTTGCCACATATGCACGTTACTAAGGAACACATGAATAAATACATGTTTGAGGGCTTCTGTTGGCACCTAAGACACCAGTGCAGGCCCTCCAACATGTATTTTTCATAAGCGTTCCTTAGAAATGTGCATAGGGTGGCCACCCTAACTGCACTCTCTGTCCAGGTGCTCTGCTGCAGGTAACGGGCAGAGAGTGGGTGCAGTGCGGTGCCATGCGTGTGCCAGATCAGAATTCTAATTGCCAAGCATACGGCATCCCCAAACTGGACCCTGGACAGTTCCCATGCTGTCCGGGTGAAGACCAGTTGAATGGCAGCCGTAAACCCTGGGGTCCTCCCCTCTGTGGCTGCATATGACCTGCTCCCGCCTTTGCCTGTCTACTTCCGGGGGGGATGAAAAACACACACACCCCTTTGCCTGTCTACTTCTGAGGGTGGGGGGGAGGATGAGAGCCCCCACCCCCTTTGCCTGTCTACCTCTGAGGGGGGAGGATGAGAGCCCCCACCCCCTTTGCCTGTCTACCCCTGAGGGGGGAGGATGAGAGCCCCCACCCCCTTTGCCTGTCTACCTCTGAGGGGGGAGGATGAGAGCCCCCACCCCCTTTGCCTGTCTACCTCTGAGGGGGGAGGATGAGAGCCCCCCTTTGCCTGTCTACCTCTGGGGGGAGTGAGAGCCCCCCCTTTGCCTGTCTACCTCTGGGGGGATGCGCCCCCCTTTGCCTGTCTACCTCTGAGGGGGGGAGTGAGAGGGCCCCCCCCTTTGCCTGTCTACCTCTGGGGTGGATGAGAGCCCCCCCCTTTGCCTTGCTACCTCTGAGGGGAGGCGTGAGAGCCCCCACCCCCTTTGCCTGTCTACCTCTGGGGGAATGAGAGCCCCCCTTTGGCTGTCTACCTCTGAGGGGGGAGTGAGAGCCCCCCCTTTATCTGTCTACCTCTGGGGGGATGAGAGTCCCCCTTTGCCTGTCTACCTCTGAGGGGCGGAGGATGAGAGCCCCCACCCCCTTTGCCTGTCTACCTCTGAGGGGGGAATGAGAGCCCCCCTTTGCCTGTCTACCTCTGGGGGGGAGTGAGAGCCCCCCCTTTACCTGTCTACCTCTGAGGGGGGAGTGAGAGCCCCCCCTTTACCTGTCTACCTCCGAGCCAGGAGACTGTTTGGGGCTACAGGCAATTTCAGAGCCTGAGGGATTAGCTGTGCCCTGGATTTCATCAAGGGCTGTGCACTGCAGCGACCCAATACTGCATAGTTGAGACCCTGTAGCTCGGTGGGAATGGACCCTGATGTGGAAGAGGGAATGCCCACCCACCTGAAATGACAGGGAATGCAGCTGCACCAAGGAGCAGCCCGCGCCCCCAGCTCATGGGCCCTGATACAGCCTGTCCCTATGGCAGCTACACTATTGTGCACAGGAGCCCTCTCGTTGCCTATGCCCAGTGTGGGAAACCTCAGGCATGGGGCCAGACATGGTCCACAACTAGTTATTTGGCCCTTCCCAGTGCCTGGATCTGCCCCACCCTCCGACCCACTGCCTACCCCAAGTGTTGTGTTTCTTAGTCTTTCTTAGAAATAATCACAGGAGGATTTAGATGAAGAAATAACACTTTCCTTACAACTCAGTTATGATGCTTTGTGCTGACGCTTTTTCAACTTGTCTGCCACTGGTCTGGTGGCAATTTATGATACTTCACGGAAATTTGCGGCATTTTACAACAGTTTACAAAATTGTGGCAGTTTACGGCATTTACGGTCATTTGTGACCCGTTACAACAGTTTTAGCGACATTTACAACAATTTGCGACAGTATCCCCCATAAAGTTTACAACGGTTTACTGAAGTTCACATCAGTTCATGGAACTTTACAACAGTTTCCGAAAATTTGCAGCAGTTCATGCAAGTTTACAACAGTTCCTGGAAATCCCCGAGAGTCTCTAGCTCTTTCAAAAAGTCCGGAAAGGGCGACATGCTTGAGCGGATAGCGACCGCCAATATCGGTAAGTGCCGCTGCTTCCATAGGGGTTGCCATGTCATTAAGGTGGTGTCAGATTGGCCGTTACCAACGAAAAAGTTGTCAGTTGCTGTTTCACCCCTACATGCAAGCTAGGTTAGGCTGGGTGGCAGCATTGCAAGGAAGGATTCGGAGATCAGAAATCGAATCAGAGTCATCAATATTAAATCCAAACGGCCAACGTTGTTTTGAGGCGTCTTGCAGGTAAGACACAGGAGAGGACTGTTACTTGTGCTCAGCCCCTGCCAGACCGCTGCCGGAGCATTGGCTTTTGGGTTGGACCTTGTGCGTTAGGAAAGATGTTATTAAACTGGAGAGGGAGAGGAGCGGTGAAGATGCTACAGGCTTAGACTGCAACCCCCCAACCATGTAGCCCCATTGAAGCCTTACAGGAGCCGCTATGTGGGGGGCAGACTTTTGGAGGCCAGATACCCCGGTGGTGGGCATGTCTGCACAAGGAGTTGACATCTGCTAAAGGTGTGATTTAGCCAAGACGTGTTAAAAAAATCCTCATGGGGACCAGTAATGGAAGTCCACGCTGGACTTTGTAATGTCATGTTCAAATGGTACCCGAGGAGTTTGGTCTGTGGTGGAACCGCCCTGTTTCCCACCTTACCTTCTTATGTAGACACAGCGTCGTCGCCGCTGTTCACTTATGCTGCTCCCTTCCATCTGGAACAACTCCCCCTCCCCCCCCCGGACACATTCGCGCTGCTCCCAGTCTTCAAATCCCTCCTGAAAACCCACCTCTTCCCTAGCTCCTCAGCCCATAGATTGCTCGTTGAGTAACCTACAGGGGCGACTGGCTTCAACGGGCCGTTTGGGGACCGTGGCCTAAAAGCAAAAGCGCTCAGTAAAAGCTAAAGGTGCTTCTGTATTTTGTCTCAAGAATTCATTACATCTTCCGGAGGCTGAACTGGCCGAGGGTGTGTTCGACTAGTGCTATTGAATCGACGAGGAGGACAGACTCCTCCAGGCAAGTGTGGCTCACCCTGCAGTGGACCAGACAGCCTGTTTCAGGGATGGTCCACTGACCCCCGTTGCTCAGCGCACTCCATTCTCTTACCCCTCTATCACAAGGGCCCTCTCTCTCCTCCCTCGGCAGCCCGGTTTCTCCTCTGCGCGAGTCCTTGCAAGATTCCTGCAAAGAATTGCTTCAGTTTCACTGTTCGTGTGAATACTACCAAAGGGGAGTTAGTGGAAATCTTCTCGCTTCCCGGTATTTGGGGCTATGGAGCAGGAAGTTTCTCTCTAGCACAGCAACAGAGTTATGAATTTGCAAAAGCACTTTTTAAAAGAAAAAATAATAATGCATGAATCAGACAAATATTTTCCCATATTTCCATGTTAGTGACCTTTTTTCTGCCTGAGCTGTCTCATCGTCGCACAGAGGCGGGACTGGGAGTGGCATCGAGGTGTCCGGTCCTGCCGGCCTGTCCCGGATCAGAGTAACTCTAGGTGAGGCAATTAAGAGCCTGTACTTATTCTGTCGTGTTTATACAGCTCCAACAATACTGAAGAGAACTGTGATTATACAGACAAGTCCCTGCTGCAAGGGCAGGGGTTGGGGTAGTTAGATATTTGGAAGGGGCTCTGGGGCGACCCTAGGGCCAGGGTTGCAGCAGCAGCAGCCGGGGATGTGCTGCCACCATCCTATCACCCCCCAGGCATGTAGGCCTCAGTGCATCTGCACCTCCTCTCCGTCTCGTACCGCCACCCTCGCCTGAAGGACTTTCTATCTAGGATGGACGTGGGAGGAGAGACAAGGGGGAGAATACCATTCGAGTACCTGAAATGCCAAAATTTCAGTTTTCCAGTTTGAGTAACTGAGCCTCCGTTCCCACCTCCCCGCTGCCAAAAAAATCCCCTCATTTCTGAAATCCAGGACTGGGCGTTGAAAATGCGGGACCAGAAGTTGAACGATCAGGATGAGTACGGTATTTCGGGTTCCCAACCGGATACCGTTTCAGTCACCGAAAACCCAAAATGTTTTTATCAAGCCGGGCACGGCTAATTCAACAGGTTTTCCCCGTGTCCGCTCAGCTTAGTTAAGGGAGCGTCCTGGAGGATGGGATGGGAGAAGCAGATGCGCAGTCTGTGGAGGCGAGGAGCTGGGAAAGCCAGAGAGAAGAGGTAGATTTTCAGGAGGCATTTAGAGATTGGGAGGGAGGGAGCAGAACGAATGCATCCAGGGCGGGTGTTCCAGGCAGAGTAGGAAACTGCTCTGACGCGGTGTCCACATAAGGAGGCAATGTGGGAAATGGTGCGATTCCAGCACACGTGAAACTCCTCGAGAGGCCAGTCTTGACCCCAGGTATTGGCAGGACACTGGGCTGGATGGTCACCAGTCGAAGGGTAAATAAATTACAAGCAGAATCATCTATGGACTCACCCCACATCCCTCATTTCCCCGCTTTTCTCTCTCTGTTATTCCCCCCCCCCAAAAAAAAAATCCTTTTCTCTTTGTCAGTTTCTTTTTCTTTCAGTCTTTTTTCTTTCTGTCTTTCTTCCCCCCCCCCCCCCCCCAATTCTGCCCCTGGCTCTGGGCAGCAATAGCAGCAGCTCCTCGCGTGGCAGATTGCTGCCTAATTAGTTTAGAGGGAAAACTTAATTGAATTAACTTTTTCACAACTCCAGCAGCCTGACAGTTGGGGCTCTCTTTCACCAGCTCCTTGATCTAATTAACTTGTTTAGCAACCTGCCCGGCTCCAGTGACTGCACTCCCAGGCCAGCCGCAGCAGCTGGGGGGGTCGGGGGGAAGGTTACTGACTGAAACCCGCCCCCCCCTGCTCCCCGGACATAGGCCCACAGCCACGAGACGGACAAAGGAGAATGTCACCTGCCCCAGCTCCACACTCTTCTCTGCGCCCAAGGGGCAGGGTCTCTACAGGCTGGTGGCATGCAGGCAGCACTGGGGGCGGGGGGTGGGGGTAGCTTGTGATTCTCCCCCAGCAGAAGAGATCTAAAACCTGCCCTGGTAAAACCCAAGAATAACAGGGCTCTGGCACCTACAAAAGCAGCAGGGAGAGAGCCGGAAGGCCAGCATCCACCCTAATCTGGGTGTAACCACTCAGAAGGATCGTGGACAGTTCCTTGAAGACATCGGCACAGCGTACGGCAGCAGTAAAAACTGCAACCCGAATGCCAGGCCTTATTGCGAGAGGAATAGAAAATAAAAGGGGAAAGTATCCTAACGCCGCTGCATAAATATTTGGTACGACCCCACCTTGAATCGCGTGTGCCGTTCCGGGCGCCCCGTCTCAGGAAAGATAGAATGGAACTGGGGAAGGTTCAGAGAAGGGCAACAAGGATGATCAAAGGGATGGATTGAATTCCGTCTGGAGGAGAGAGAGGCTCAACAGGTCGGGGCTGTTTAGCTTGGAGATTAAGGGTGGGGGGGGGAGGCTAGAAGTCTGTAAAATCATGAGCAATGGGGAGAAAGTAATCAGGGAACTATTGTTTTCCCTTTCCCACAATAAGAGAACAAGGGACACTCTCTGAAGTGAAATGGCGGCAGATTTAAAACAAACTAACGGAAGTACTTTTTCACTCAGCGGACAATGCAGTTGTGGAGGCTGCGAATGCCGGCAGCATGACTAGCTTCAAATGGAAACTAGATCAATTCTTAGAGGATGTAATAGAACCATAAATGTTTACTAGTTGGGACATAAACCCCTGGCTACTGGGAGCTAAGAGTGTTTCACAGGAGATGGGTCACACCCCCATGACTTGTACTTCTCTTGAGCTACTGGAGCTGGCCACTGTCAGAGACAGGATGCTGGGCTTGATGGACCATGGGTCGAACCCAGTCTGGCATTTCTCCTTATGTTCTTATTATTGTTTTCATAGAATCACAGAGTTGGAATGAACCTCAAGGTCATCCAGTCCAACGCCTGTTTGGTTGCAGGATGATGCCAACTCCAACATCCCCGACAGGCAGCTGCCCAGCCTCTGTTTGGAAACCTCCAGCAACGGAGAAGCCTACGACCCTCCCCTAGGCAGCTTGTAACATTGCCGCACGGCTCTTAGACTTGCCCCAATTTTTAACCCAAATCTACTGTAGCAGGGACCCACTTTACCGTGGGCAAGTGTTGTCAGGATCGGTACTCCAGGATGAAGCTCGGTAATAGTTTGTTTAGTCTCTAGGCCAGGCACCAAACCTCTGGCCAGTTTACAGCCCAACAATAGAGCCTAGTCCCTGGCTTGCTCTTCGCCAACTCAGACATCCAGGCCCTCAGGTCCAGAACTCCTTCGTTCCAGGCATCCAGGTCAGGAACCTTCTCTGGCAGCCTCTCCGGAGATGTGTCCTCCTTGCTGGTCAGACGCAGACTCTGTCTGCCTCTCCAGGAGATGTGCTCTCCTCTGTAGTCCAGAGCAGACTGCCTCTAGCTTCTTGCCTGCCTCTCCTTTATACCTCAGGCCTCACACATCCACTTCCTCGCCCGGTGGGCGGCCATCTTAGGTATTCCTACTTGGCAGGCGCCCTCCTATGACACAGCCCTGCCACATCTCCCTTCCCGTATCTTGAGTCTGTTGTTTCTAGTCATGCCCTCTGTAGCCAGGCAGGACAGTTTCTTGCCAACTTTTTTTTGCGGGGGGAGCCCTTTAGATAGTTGAAGAGTGCTATCATCTCTCCTCCCCTTAGTCCTCACTTCGCTAGGCTAAACATACCCAGTTCCTTTAACCTTTTCCCATCAGACCTGCTTTCCAGACCCTTCATCCTCTTGGTGAACCACCCAAAACAGGACACAATACTCCAGGTGAGCTCTAACCAAAGCAATGCCAAATAGAATGGAGTGTTCCTATCTCTATTCCTCCTCTCTTATACTGCTCAGCTCGTAGTTCAGAACAATTGTTACCAGTGCAGCGAACTTGCATAACTGGGTGACTGGGCAATCAAATGGCAGATGGAATTCGTTGACAAGGGCAAAGTGATGCACCATACAGAAAAAATAACCCTAAGCAGACAGAGAAGAGAGAGCGGGAACGGACCATGGTAGGGCTTGGTGCAGATGGTGAGAAGCCATGCTTGGTACCAGATCGGCCAAACCTAGATCATCCCAGACAGAGGCTCATCCAGCCTCTTCTTAAAAACCTCCAATGATGGAGAATCCAGAACTTCTCCGGTAGCCTCTCCCACTGCCTAGCTTTGCCCTGACAGTCAGGACTTTTTCCCTGGGCTCCGGTCTGAATCTCCCTTGTTGCAGCTTCTCCCTGTTGCCTCTCCCTGCCCTCCACAGCCGGAAAGAATGCTTATTCTCCCTAGACTGCGATCCTATCCCCCACCCTCCCCTGGGCAGCTTTCCTCCGAGCTGAAACCCACCCACCCACCCCAAATCCTTCAACCTCTCCATGTAGGATTTGGATTCCAAACCCTTTGCCATCTTTATCCTAAACGACGGGTGTCTTCACACGGACAGCACCCAGCCTCCGCCCTGCCGCACCCCCAGGGGCTCGTCCATTGAAAGGCCGGATGTGCAGGCAGAGCAGAGGCGGGGCAGGCTGTCTGTGCTCTGGGGCAGTCCCGCCAGAATGTTCTGGAGCACCGCCAACAGAGCGGGCAGCCCAACCCTGGTGCACGCCGGTCAGTCTGCTCGGCAGACGGCCAATGCAGCCCCACTCTCGGCCATGGGTTGCCACAGCAACACCATAGAGTTGGAGGAGGCGGCGTAAATGCCCTCAACACCATGATGTGGGGTAGGGAGGGCCCCACACAGATGGACCATGGGCCATGACAGCTGCTGGGTCCTTTTAAAATGAACCCTTTTAAAATGAGGTTATTGAACGGGCTGTGGCATGGCAGCTCCAGGAACATCTGGACCGCACCGGTTTCCTTGATCCCTCCCAGTCTGGGTTTCGGCCTGGGTACGGCACGGAGACGGCCTTGGTGACCTTGGTTGATGATCTCCATCTGGCGTTGGACCAGGGTCGTCAGACCTTACTGGTCCTGCTAGACCTTTCGGTTGCGTTCGACACAGTCGATCACGAGGTGTTGGTGACTCGCCTGCGGGACCGTGCCGGAATTGGCGGGACGGTATTGGACTGGTTTCGTTCATTCCTGGCCGGGAGAACTCACCGGGTGGTCTTGGGGGAGTGTACGTCTTCCCCCCGGGACCTCACGTGTGGAGTCCCGCAGGGTGCCATTCTGTCCCCCCTCTTGTTTAACATCTATATGCAGCC